>JAUMHH010204286.1:0-13162 GCA_032359455.1 Chlamys rubida
CCATCACAACAGTTATCCCTTGGAGGGCCTCATGGCAAAATCAAACTAACCAGTCACTTATCCCTTCCTTTCGCATGAACCACTGTATAATTATAGAAACACAAAGTAAACTCTCTCCGATACATGCCCATTAACATATTAAACTAAGTTCATCTGTGTTCAAACGCAAAGATACTAGCGAAGCGAGGTTAATAGTTTTAGATAGTTATTCATAACATAAACAGCGCTATAAGGAGTCTCACTTGATATGTTTATGTAGTATTTGAAAAAAAGACAAAAAAATAAGTTACTTCAGCGTGATGCCCCTTTAATGATGTTTTTGTTATGGATAATGCTTTATACCCAATATTAGTAAATGATATCATATTGTCATTTATAATTTTCAGCGAGGGCAACTAAGGTGGGTTGTATGTTACACCACGCCTCCTTTGCGGTGAAATCCTAATTATACTTGGGTTGATATTTAACACTGACACGGTGCATTCATACAGCAGACAAATGGAAAATATTCACTCTGGCTACAATCTTATCTTCAAATGACAATTTACAAATGCTCTCATGAGCAAGGTAATTTCTCAGCAACATACGGCGCTACAATATACTAGCACACAGTCACTTAGCATATCTGTCTCAATATTGTTTAAATTCTAGATCGAACTATCACTCCAGCAAAAAATGATGAATACCCAACCCTACCAAGGTACGCATAACCGATATGTTGAACAGCAATGAAGATGTGCCAACAGATACGTGAATGCTAAGTCTTTGTTATGCTATTGGTTACATACAAGGAATATGTAAAGGAATCCGTTTGACATAGGATTTATTTTTGTAATAGATCTATTTAAAAGAAATGATCGAGTAATCTAAAGAGTGAACTAAATTATCTATTAACACGTGTACTTACCATGAAATACTATTTGAGGTTCAAGAATATCATTCTTTTGTTATTTTGTTTTAGTTTTTTTTTTCTTTCATTAATTTCATTTCTTGTCTGTTGATTGTTTGGTTGTTTGTTTATTTACAGTGCTGCTGGCTCCCGTTGTAAAGAAAAATATCCTACCAAAATGTTAACTGGTTTTGCCGATATATCGTCCCTAACTACCGACCGACGAGAGGGTGTGAGTAAAAATTACATGTGAGTAAAATGAGACCTCCTATTAGCAGCTTCTGTACAACAGTTGTGCGGGCTAGTTATAGTTATTCACCCTTGCGCTGTTTGATCGCCTAGGATATGAAAGAGATGGCGAACATACACCGGTAAAGGGTAAACTATGCGTAAAACAGCAATAGTTAAGTAGTTATACGGTTTAATACATAGCTAGTTGCAACTGCGTTTTTATCTAAATAAATCTTGGGGAAAATGTTTTACATCACATCCTCTTTGGGCTCAACTTATTTGATTAAGAAGTGTGATGCCAACACCTTTTGCTATTTATAGTATGGAAAATTAAAATATCTCAAAACCTTCTAAAGTAAAATATTGATTTATGCATCGGAATCACTGTAGTGAAAATGAATAGCATTATCAATATGGCTAAAATGGCATTCTTTTCAATTATCTTTTTTTCCGATTTTGTCGATAGAAAATACTGTAAGGTAAATTCAACACGAATATTGATTGATGACTAATTGAGATTAACATATATTTGTATTTAATAATCAAACATGACCTTTGTAGCTTTCACACAATAAACATTATACACTTTTCAGTTGGCCAGCAGGGCTGACTTGGAGCCATGTTAAGTCCAAATTTAACGATATGCCCATTTTATTCAACGTTAGTTAAAATAAAATAACAGCAATAAATGTTAAAAAGTTGTTAAAGTTTTTTTCTCATTATATAATTCTTAGCAGAAATGCCTTTTTGGTTAAGTTATCTTGAAATAAGGGAGGAAGTCAGGATGTCCAAATCCTCGCCACGTGCAATTTTGACTGAACAGTAAGAAATTGTCAATGATTTTGTACATCTAACAACAAAATGTGTATAATTCTTTTGTCTTTTGTCCAATTACTAAATGTTTTGTTAGACATGAACATCTCAATAAGACTCTTTAAATTTAAGGAAGTTAAGGTAAACCAATCACTCCGAATTTGAAGAAATCAGCAGAAATGTATATAGAAGTATAAGTTGATTCCGAATTCATTGCCAGTACAATTTTAACGGCTTTTCTTGTGAAAAACATTTTTTAAACCTGTACAAAAACAAATAAATGTCTTCGTAACGGAATCGTAGATTTTTCCTACAGTCAAAATTTGAAGATTTCGCCGTAAGAATTCTGATATACTAGTCAATATATCTTACCAAAAAAATATTTTTCACAAGTGATGCATGTACAGATGAGAATAATGGTTTAAAGCCTTTATTCCCGTTTAAAAAAATGCAAGTTACAGAAATACATGTTTCGTTTAGTTTGGAGAAAAAATTGCTTTAAATCAGCCATGTTTTCCAATTGTGAAGGTTGATGTTTTTGTGCGCGACAGTACGTAAGCCTCATAACAATTAAAAACAGATACCATCTTCAAATGATATAGTCGTTAACCAATATATTTGAAATGAGCTGCTGTTTTCGATTATTGTATTCTACTTTAGGGTTTGTCAAAAATATTTAGAATTTTACACGATGGCCGACAGACAAAAGGATGCACGTTTTGTTATTAATTCTATAATGGCAGTAGTCTCATATCTGAACGATATCTTCATCAATTTGAATAAAAGTATACGTCATAAATTATAATAGGACAATTTAAGACCATCTGTTCCAGGTTTTTCGGATCGATCTTGTTTTGCCTTTCTTTTCACATGAGAAATAAAATCCTATTAAAATTTGAATTTATATATAAGTATCTGGGAGTACCGACGCACAGAATGAAAACATTTGTAAGTTCTGATGTATTGACATAGGTTATTACGGCGAATAAACCAGCTGAAAACTGGAAGTAACAGCTGGTTTCCTTTGTCTTCTTTGTGTATTGTACCGGAGACGACCCGCACCAAGGACACTGTGATTTGTCAACTCAATTTGATCGTTAAAATTGATAACGAAGAGAAACGCGCCAATAATAATTGTATATCTGATACCAAAGTATTGACGTGTGCTCCAACAGGATGTTAATTAGGCATCTTCTTTGTTTTTAACTTTTCTTTCCTTAGTGGCACGACACAAACTGTAAAAGCTATTCATGACTTATTATTTTAATTAATTGTAAAGCTGACGATGTTTTCCCAATGATGCACTTCCCGAAGAGTAAAGTCAGTTGAACCGGAGACGATTTCATTTCGAGATGTCAGCTTCGTTTTTATTTTCTCGTAACACGGCAATTGTTTGACATTAAAATTTCGATGAAAACCTGTATTACTATCAATAAAACAGAGACGGATTTTTTTAAGATTAAATAAGTATACGTATCAAAATACAAACTTTCACTTCTAAACACAATTCATTCATCGGGTGCTCTGATCATGGAAGCTATTGCGGAGACTGAAAGGGATTGCTTTTAAATAGTATATACTAGTTATCAGTTACCACAAAAACAGCTTAATAACTTAATTAAATAACATTCACATTCTGAACTTGCTGTTTATTATCAAAACTGAAAATATATTTTCTAACTGATTGATTATAAAACGATTTCAATCGAATATAAATCACGAAATTATCAATGCATGTCGTTTTATTCAGAATTATTTTAAAAATTTCAATACTTGATTAAGCTGACTAAACATGATAAACTGGATTTATTGCCCTTTAAACGTTGAATATCACATTTACTCAGCGTCACGCTTTCTTTGTATACAATCAATGACCAGTCTATACTATTTATACAAACAAATGGGCTATGTGGATGTATGTGAGAGGATTTTTTCACCAATTGTACTGGAGTTGGGTAAACTGATTTGGAAACCGACATTTAAATATCCACATTGTATTTCTGTAGTTCATATAGATCTGTCATCAGCCTTGCGCGCTGAACTGTATACTTATAAGAAGAGGCTCGTGATCAAGATCGTTGTTGGGACATGTTGAGAGCAGAGATTCACCCATTATAGTTGCTAATTGATTAAAACCTCGCTCTCGTTTTATGCATATAGTCACAGTTCAACTCGTGGATTTATCATTTTATACATTTTCTAGCATATGCAGATGTGTGTTTATGCATGTGTAACTTCATATGTGAGCTTATGTGTCTACTTTGAGACGTTATTTTGACCTAACACCTGTGTCGTAAGATGTGAAATTGATGATGAAGGAAACAGTCAGAGGAACCTGATGGGGAAATGTACTATGTGCTCCGTTGTTTCCTTCCTGGTGTCGAGTTCCATCATATGTGGAGGTAAGTTGCAATATCGACTGATTCTTAATAATCCTCTTTACTGTTGTTGTCGTCTTAAATCCTACGGTTATTTCTCTTTCTACAATGGCACCTTGCGATATGGGACACCGTCGGCGGCCTTCAATCCAATCTGAGGAACTGTTGTGTTGACAAGCTCAGAACTGGAACAGCTTCTTCAATGATCCTATGGATATCCAAGAATATGTTCTCCTTTCTGGTTGGTCGTCTGCCTTCTGTGTTGAAGGCCAGTGATTATGAAAATATCATCCGACAGGAAACGTTAGGTTGTTGGGGAATTAACGTCAATGCTGACTGAAGGCTACGTGATACATGTAGTCTATGGTACCACACATCCGTGTTTTATATAGCCTCTCGGAGAATATTTTAAGCATACTGTACTCCGTGAACTTGAACCATAAAGAAAAGCTTATATATGTACACAAATTAAATCCCTATGATATAAGAACAACATCTGGACCGAGTTGTTTCGATAGAAAGCATAGTCAGCTTACATATAACAGAACACAAATCTTTGCCTGAATATTTCCAAAAAGTAATGAAATTTGAAACTAAACCTGCATGTAAATGTAGACAAGAAATACAAAATATTCATATTATTGAGATACTCTCAAAAGTAGCTTTTTGAGTTTGTTATTAATGACTCGGACAGCGGATAAAGCTTTCAACACACTGGGTCTTGTAATAAACAAATCAAACAATGTGCAAATAGTCAAATTATTGCTCAACATATTATGTTTAATGGTAAGAATGCCACATCAATTATATAGTAATATATAATTTGGGTGATATGCTGCTTAGTGATTTTTTTAATAATGAAAACAATCTTAACTATCATTATTATTATTTTGTTTTACAAAAATAAGTTTTGAATGGTGAAATAATGACAGTATCAGTTTGAAAGAAGTACACAATGCCATTGGTTCCTAATTTTGGTGCCACGTGCTGGTTGAACAACATTGCATAGTCTTGATGTCACTGAATTTTCGTAACCATTATATATACCAGTACAAAGTGTTTGTACCGAGCCGACACTCGTTAAACAACTGATATATAATATGTGTGTTTACTGCATTTTGAAATCTGTGTGAACCTAAACTCATGAATAATAGACTTATTATTGATTTGAATGCATGAATATGGGATGGTCGGATGTGTCACACCTGCATGCATATGCAGGTATGTAATTACCTTTATGCGCATCTGAACTATATGTACCGTATGTTTATCAGAATCGTAGAAATGACATTATGACTACTTTTAAATAGATTTAAGAGATATATCTTCAAATCCTTACTTTAAAACGAAAAACGAAATCCTACATTTCTTTTATCAACCATGAACGTTTTACACATAGTTATAGTCATATTGAATGCTCATCACCCGTGTCTGATGTTAAGACAGGATGTCATGTCGAGCGGTCGAGTGTCCATATCAAATGTTTGCTGAAGATGCTATTGCAAATGGAATGTTCAACATTCATATTTTAAATGATCATTGAAGATACTGTTTTCTTATGGAATGTTCAAAATCCAAATCCAAAAACGAAATCCTACATTTGTTTTATCAACCATGAACGTTTTACACAAAGTTGGCACATTTCCCCAATTGCTGTTCCATTAATCAGGTTTTCTGTGAGAGGGAATGTCAGTTCCCAGTAGAAAGAGCCAAGTCCGATATAAGATCATATTTATTAAATTCGTTCTGGACACCAATTGGAAGGGTCATTCCATGCCATTCATAAAATAATAACAAAAGGGCAAACACTTTGGGCAAGTTCGCCTCAGGTTGGAATCAACATTAGTATGATCGTATGACCGTACCTGCCCCGGTGTCATGGGCTGAACTTGCCCAAAATAAATATATCAATAAATCAGTATATCATAACAGTTCGAAAGTCAATGCTAAGCTTTTATGTATAATGCAGTGCTTAGATCCTTACAGTTATAAATAGTTGCTCGAGACCAAACATATCAGAAGTGGCTGAACTTACCCCGAGGCCGAACTTACCGCAGTCACCCTAACACCATTTTGAATCCTGCTGTACTGGATCTGCCCTCGTTCGTTGTTTTCAAAGCACCTCAGAAATACTTGCAAATTAAATATTGACGATATTATAACACTCATCTAGATGTTAACTGCATAGGGATAAGTAACCAAATTCGATCTGCCGTCCATATTGGGATATTTTTGACCTCCATCTATTTTTCCTTGAACTTTTTTTACTTAGTTGTTGCGATGATGCAAAACTCTTAACAAATTTCATAGATTGATTTTTTTCTGAAATAACTCAATTCCATTTTTTCATGGACATTACTTTTTAATTGGAATATTCTGCTTTGTAAACCAGTCTGTTTAAAAGTGATCATGACGTTTCAGACGTCAACTGCATAGGGATAAGTAACCGAATTCGATCTGCCGTCCATATTGGGATATTTTGGACCTCCATCTATTTTTTCCTGTAACTTCTTTTACTTAGTAAAGTTCATAGATTTTGTTTTTCTGAAATAACTCAATTCCATTTTTCAATGGACATTACTTTTTAATTGGAATATTCTGCTTTGTAAACCAGTCTGTTTAAAAGTGATCATGACGTTTCATGATGGACAAGCGTACCTATTTCAATGAAGACAGTCAGCAGACGATTATAAGACCCATATTGCTTATCTGTTCCTTTTCTTATATGAACTGGAATGGTTTTCAATAACTTAACACATGCATGATGGACATTTCAGAATTGTAATTGATCTAGCAACACTTGTTAATAGCAATGTCAGAAACATTTTTATTGATCTGCTGGATTGCCTCAAGAAATCAGAAGCAGGTTTCAAATCAGTGGCTGTATGGAGTCAAAAATAATTGTTAGCATTAATAATTCATGATGATTTGCACCATTTATTTTAGACTAGTGTTTGTCAATACATGTATTCAACAGAATCGAAGATCTAGCTCCAGAATTGTTTCTGATTTTAACAATGAGATGTTGTATGTAAATATACAAGATAATGATTACATTACACATTGCATATTGAAAAGATTCCGCCTTTTATCCAGTTTAAAAAGGCAAAGAACATTCAAAGATATGAAAAGTACAGAAAAATTGTTTTGACCTAGACCTTAATGTGGTGTTCCACTTGAAACTACATGCACATTTATTTATATTTGTAATGACAGTTTACAAGCCGAAATGTCTTCCTATCCATAATTATACTTTTCTGTTGATTTCATGCTGCATTTCCACTGTTATTCCTTCAATTGATCAGATGCTAATAGTAATTATATTACAAAACAAACAATTATTAATGTACTGTAATATAATTTACTGCATATTTTTTGTAAAAACTATTTTCTCTAAATCTAGAATAATTTGGTAAGGTGAAAAAGCAAAGGAAATCAACAGTTCTTGGTGTAATAATATATATTCTTAAATGCGATTTGTAAATTTTAAAGTTGTGTCCACGTGCAAATTAACTTTCCTTGATATTAAATATGTCGGATACGTTTTAGTCATATTTCCCGGACAATATTTTGTAGACCTATATCGTGTCGCCATGGGATCTTCTATAGGCTAGTGTTAATATTTTTAGTTTCTCTAATCACACCTTATACCATAAGTCGTTTAGGCAAGGGGTCTGCTTTGTTGCTCGACGTTGAACATTGTCTATTGTTTCAATAGCTCAAAAGTATTGTTCATATATTCCATTATTCTTCTTAGAACTCCCATAATGGAATTAGCTGTATTTACTTTTTCAGATATATTCCTATCAAATGAAAATGTATTGTCTATGATGACACCAATATATATTTCATATGTAATGCATGTATCCCATGCACAGTGTACTGACACGTGAAGTACCTTTGAAAACACTTTATTTTCCTCCTCAGGAACGACAGTATGTATCTTAATTGAGTACGTATCTCAAGGACCGCTCTTCCAGGACCCTGGTATCAAAGGCCTCATCCTGGTTTTTTCAGGTGTATCGGTACGTATTTCAATTTACTTCTGTAGTATCGGTATATTCGTTTAAACTGTTGTATCGATACTACATCGGTATTATCACTTTAACTGTTGTATCGATGCTGTATCGGTACGTATCGGATTGACTGCTACAGTGATACGAGTGTGATTAATTGTTTTATAAAGTACGTATTTTTATATTAAATGCTGTTAAATTCATTCTAGCATCGGTATATTTCATATCTTCTGATGTATCAATACGTATCGATTTAATTGTTGCTCTGTTCTCATTTCGGCGTTAAAACAATTTCTGTATAATCTTTGTTTCGGTAAATATGATATTTTCTTTATGTATAAATGATATTTTAATCTTTGTGTAACTTAGTATCCTAGTAATACGCAATCTGACGAACTACGTCAAACACGTGTCGTTCAGTATCGGTCATACAATGAACGTGCATCGTTTTATCTCCTGAATTTCTTAGATAATATGACATATCTTCTTTCAAAATTTGCGTATTCCCAGTAATATAAGCATACCTAGCAAGAAACACGACCTAAATGAAATTGATTTTGATGTATATTTCATCATTTTAAAACAAACAGCGGTATCAATTACAGCTTTCCCTGTGACCATTCCGATACTTAGAACAGAGAGTCAAGCTTCTAATCCTGTATTTATCAAACCTACTCAGCTTAATGACAAAGACGTGTATTGTTTTCTCCTTTTTATTTAAATTAAATTTGAAAAGGCAACATTTAAGTTCGTGGATTCAAAACTATCAATATTAGAATCGTATGATAAAATCTTGAAAAGAAAGAAAGTGACATTTGAATTAAATCATGTTAATACTAATAATATTTAGCTGACAAAACAAATACGTGTATGTTCTGAATCATCGAGATAGCGGCGCTAAAGTCAAATAAAATCAATTATGTTTGTCTATCACATACATCTGTGCATTCAACAATACTGCAAACATCCATTGTATGAGAAATTGATTCGAACAATGTACAGATTCCAGGAATACAGGCATTTGGTTTTGTTATGTCGACACTGAAACAAGATAAACAAGACTAACACACGTATGTAAGCAAGTATCGAATGGTTTTGCTTTGTGAGTGAAAGTAGCGGTTACAGCCATGCTGAAGAGTTCACCCAACACATCACCTGTAATATAGTTTAACGAACAATACGGAATTATCAACACTAATGGGTTAGACGCTCCGCAGGAATAGAAATAATGATTTTATCTTTTTACGTGAAGTTTTTTCACTAAATTATTGTTTATAACACCAAACAGTCTAAACAATCAGTATCTAAATCATACAATCTTGATTTTCCCATTTCCATCAAAATTACTTCATCCCGATCACAACTTTGTTATGTCTATCATCAAAGTTTTAGCTGTAAAATAATCCATGAAATCTGAGGATAAGAGGAAAAAATTCCCATTAAAGCGAACTATGAAGTTTAATATTATTTCAAATTAAACGAAAAAGGAGCAAATTCAAACATAATTGTTATAAAACGTTTTTGTATAAAAATATATCCGTACTTCATTTCGTTTTCCGACCTGATTGGGGGAAAAGGCATCTCATGATCACAAGAGACAACTTATGTTTTACCCCATCAGAAATCTGAGATATGTCCTGTGTCCTCCGCTGAGAGGCAAGGGAGAAACCAAAATTGATCGAATGTACGCGTTAACACTTTGATAATGTATATTTTCTATTCCCTAACAAATTGCTTTTCAGCTTTATCAAGTGACCTAACTCCGCGGATGTTTTTTTTTTTTAAACAACTAGCGCTATTGTTCAATGTCCTGAAGAAAATTACACAGATTCAATCCAGGGAATGTGGCGTCCCTTCCACTGTAATCCGTGAATAATCATACCCGGTCTGTGTCACTTTCTGGCATAATAATATTACCAATGAGATACAACGGAGCTAAATCGAGCACATACAAAAAATGGAACTAAGTAATCACGCCTAACCATTTGGAAATATAACCTCTTATCATTTACAAATGTTGACCTTCTACCATGTACAAATAGAAGCATTTTTTAAACAAATGTTGACCACTCCCCTTGTAAAAATGTTGATCCCTACTAACCTTCTGTCGACCCCTTACCATGTATAAATGATGGCCGTCAGCAGAAACAAATGTTAAACTCCCCATACACATGTTGGCCCCGTACCATGTTCAAATGTTGGCCCCTTATACCATATACAATCTTTTTTTGCAGTTCATGTCGACTGGTTTTGCGGGACTCCTTGCTTTGAGGCATAATGACTCAACTTGGGTGGTACGTACCTTTATTGGCATTATCATCATTCCATTGAGGAAAACTACATGTGTATAAATGAGCAAATGATATATGGTAGAGTTAAGGCTACATGCTACCTTACACACCATACATGTGATTTGTGTTGTAATTAAAACTATATGCTACCTTACACTTCATACCTGTGATTTGTGTTAGAGTTAAGGTTATATACTACCTTACACATTTTATATATGACTTGTGTTCGAGTTAAGGTTATATGCTATCTCACACATTACTATATGCCACTTATGTTAGAGTTAAGGTTATATGCTATCTCACACATTATTATATGCTACTTGTGTTAGAGGTAAGGTTATATGCTATCTAACATATTATACAAGTGATTTGTGGTAGAATTAAGGTTATATGCAACCTTTACATTTTACTATTAATTTATGTTGTAGTTAAGGTTTTATGCTACCTTACCAATTACATGTAGTTTCTATCAGATTAAGTTATCTGTAAAGGTTATGCGCTACCGTATGTATTATAGATGTGATTTGAGTAATCGTTTAATGTATATGCTGTACCTTACACATTATACCTGTGATTATTGTTTGAGTGTATTTGTGTTAAAGTTGGGGCTATTATTGGCTATTATGCTCTTAGCCGTTACACCTGGGTTTAATGTTGGAGTTCAGTATATTAACCGAATATTAACTACATTACATTTGATTTTGTTGTAATCCTCCTGTTGGAGATGACGGAATAGCTTAATCTTAACCTGGCAATGAAAACAGTCTTTCTGTATCTTGTGATACACGATGCCGTGGGCATGTTAGTCATCATTAAATCTTTCGCATTTAATTGAAGCTTTCATCTTATCCTACTGTAATGTCCTATTTCTATTTAGCACAAAAGAATGATACCAATTCACAAACACAAAAGGTGTCTTTTCAATGTCCGTATCACAGTTCTAGAGTTTATCTGGCTCAGATTGTTTCCCCGAAGGGCAAAGTGAACTCTCATTGTCCATTTAAACTCTATTTGATTCCTGAAATCTTACGCTAAACACCTTGTGTGTGGTTAATAGGCACGTCTATCTCGTAAATACAGTCTCGTGTTACGAATATTATCATTTGTAGGTAGGGGCTACCCAACAACTTTTGTGTATCTCCAATCCTAAATACACGTGGGGTCTCATTGTATACTGCAATGGTTGGTTGGTTAGTTGTAAGGGTTAAAGATCTAATGTCATTTTAAGGACGTGCCTTCATGTGTGTTGTGGAACGCATTTGATGCCGAATTTAAAGTGCTGTCTCACTGAAATACCATGCCGAAGGCACCCAGCACAGCATTCCAACCGGTAACATTATACTGACAAAGAGTGAACTAAATGTAGTTGTTGCCATTACCCTAAACAGCTGAACGTTCAGTAGGGAATAACATCTCCCATTTTTACGACTTTGATATGCCCCGGCCCGGGGACAGATACCATTGTCTTCCTCAACCGGGCGAACGTTCAACATTAAAGCCAAACGTAAGCCAAAAAAGGCGCTATGAAATATAAGGTAGTTAAAAGTATAAAGATCCTAATGGGTGCAGCAGATTAATGTTGGTCCCTTTTGTGTCCCCAAGTAGAGAGCACAAAAGCAAATCCAAAATTCTGCAGGGGTTCCCACATAAGTCATCTCTTACGATACATGCAGTGGGTAACAGCAGTTTTATTCTTTTCTCGATCCCCGACCTGCAGGGGTATACTGCAATGATATTTTTGCAAATGCTAAAGGACATTGCAGACTTTTAACGTGTTCAGTAGGCCATTCATAGCTGTACACATTTAAAGGTGGCACTATTGTATTGTAACATTTGTAATTGCATATTATGCGTTTGACACGTAAATAAAAAAACTGATTGATTGATAAATTATCAGGTTTTTCTATCTACCGGACGCTTCACTTATCTTCTTCTACGACACCAATTTTTTCATGTTATTTGTTCTCCGGAAGTGAGTTGCATAAACATGCATCGGACCACAGTTAATGCTTCCGGTTCCTTGTTCATGAAAATAATACATTTCTGATTATTTTCAGCTCGCTATTAAACAAGTTCTCATTTTTCTCTCATGAGAAAAAGTGAAACGATATGTTATACTGCAATGAATCTCGATTTTTTTCTCTCCTTTAACTTGAGTGATTGATTAGTTTGTGTGAATTCATTTTGGAAGAAGAACATGTTTGTGGGCCCTTGCATATCAATATCAGGGTCATATCTATGATGTCTTAACCGACAAACCAACATATGTTTGTGTCTGTGGTCATTTTTGTTGTGTCCCATAATGCAACAGTACATAATTTCATCATACTGAACAAACCATGGATGAATATACACAGTTTTGAACCGACAACACTAAATTATCATTGTTCCAATAGGGATATATACATGTATATATAATATATGGGGCAAAGAAGTAATTCCAACAGTGTGGACAAGTTAAGGTTGGCAAATTTTCGGAGCGATCCGCTCCTTTATCAAGACACAGTGAAACAGAACAGTTACATATACATCATATTACAAGAA
>JAUMHH010204308.1:0-28473 GCA_032359455.1 Chlamys rubida
TATAAAATATATAATTTTTCTTTACTTTTCTTTCTTTGTTTTTTTTTTTTATTTTGCTTCGATCCTATATAATGCAACTGCTTTTTAAGATATATCAACTATTTTTATGTACACATTTTATCAATGAATTTCTTACAAAAATTTAATAAACACAATTAAAAGATGGATTCAACAATATAAATAACATTCGGCGCCCTGCCGGTCAAAGGGATATGCATTAAAATAAGCATAAACAATTAAGTCGCCACTGTTTAACATTCTGTTGTCCCTAATTGTTACAAATTACTGTTTTTTTCTGTTTACTATTTGTGTTATGTAATTGTTTCAGTTTGTGTATTATAAAGAAGATTGTATTTCTTCTCTGCGAAAATAATACACCAACAAGTAGCAATACACACCAACAATCTCATCTCAGTAGACACCAGAACACGTCAAGGACACGACCTTAGTTACAGACATACACCATAACACAGTGGAACCTCCAACCCAAAAAAATCCTCCAATCAAAAACACTAGCAGAATTCAGGACATGCATCATACAACTAAAACACACTGTTTTTAACCTCTTTTTAATTCTATAGCAAATTCTAAAAAAAAATCACTGTACATAACAACGCACTACTGCACAAGACCCTACCAACCCATCCGTAATTGTCAATATTGACGGAGCATGTTATATAGATGAAGATGAAGGATGCTTGTTTTTTTTAAATACATTTCATTGACTGTGTTGTTGCTATTGTTTGACAAACAGAATATTGATAGGGCCGAACTTAAACCCGATGATGACATGTATATCCATTCAAACTATCAATAATTCAAGATACGAACAGGATGTAGTCTAGTAAAAGTGATTAACATGTTATACCTTCCTGAACCCATACAGTAATATAATTAATTAAATTAATCAGGGAGTGGTCGCGTAGCTCTTACTGCTTGTATATCATAAACGATTTCTATTATATAGAATTAATCTAATCCTCAAATCAATATATTTTTTATATAATCATTACACGAGTTTGTCAAAATTGGTTTATTAAACAAGGTATAATAATATGTAGTTTGTTTCTGTGTTGCATCGTGAAGCTTGCATAATTTCGCTTAATTTTTTATGAGATGCGTGCAAAATTATTTAAAAAATAGCATGACGTTTGTTCTCTTTTAATCAAATGTTTCACTTGTTTGACGATAGATATTGGAAGCATATTTTCAAAATTGGTTTTTTAAACAAGGTATACTAATATGTAGTTTGTTTCTGTGTTGCATCGTGAAGCTTGCATAATTTCACCTAATTTTTTATGAGATGCATGCAAAATTATTTAAAAAATAGCATGATGTTTGCTCTCTTTGAATCAAATGTTTCACTTGTTTGACGATAGATATTGCAAGCATATTTTCGGTAGGTAAATGAAAAAAAAAAATGGTTAAACATTTAATTATTGAAACAAATGTCGGTCGTTCTAAGGTGACAGATAGTCGACCTCCTAATTATCTCCTTTACGTCATATAATACACAAAACGAACGCTAGTATTCACATGTAGTATACCATGAGATACATTCATTTAAATACCCATTAGTAATAGGAGACAGTTATTATATCCCAGTGTTACATGTACCTCATTGACGAATGGATCCGTCTAACGCCAGAAATAGTGGAGGCGAACAAAACATACAAACAGTATAATGTTAGATATAATATCATAAACCTATTTTAAGAAACAGTTGGTGAAAGAGCGACATTTGACTAAAGGGTGGACTTTTAAAGTCCCTATTAAGTAGTAAGTACAGGTAATTCTGACTGAGTGATTTATTATGTAACCCTATCATGATTCAGCAAAAATTGTAGCCGGTATATCAACACCGTACAACATAAGTTTTATCGCATATACACGATATTTGACCCGGTATTTAACGAAATCTTAAGTGCCTGTTAAACTTTGTATGTAAATGGACATCTAATGGTTATAAAGTCTCATTATAAAAATTACTATTTGAACAAGGAAGGCAATCTCTGATAAAACCTGATACAAGATGTGAGCGTCACTATGTCCTGTTATGGCAATGACGGTGCAATTTATTTTGATTAACTATATAAACATACATAAAAAGATAATACCATATTTAGCCTCGTGACTCATACAGCTATAGTAAAAATCAGCATTACCTTTGCTGTCAAGGTGAGAAAAGGATTAGAAGTATAAAAGGGCATTAGACCCAAACATTACGGTACATAACACTATTTCGGTAATGCCTTTCACCATTGATCTTAGATAGATTATGTGTCCGTTTGAAGTAAGACCGACTCTTAGTTAACATTTAATTCCTTATTTCTTTATTATTGCTTCACAATTGACAGATTACGAGACAAAAGGAAGGACATGATTACCCAGACAAACATACATTGTGACTCAGACAGATAAAACACCCAGACAATAATAAAAACAAAATCGCCCCAACAAACATACATTGTAACAAAGTGACTCCGACAGATAAAAACATCCAGACAATCATAAAAACAAAATCACCCAAGCCAACTACCCTTAAAACAGTCAGTTAAGTCAAAGTCATCCAGACAAAATATATAGGACAAAGTCACCCAGACAAATAGATAGGACAAAGTCACCCAGACAAATAGATAGGACAAAGTCACCCAGACACACAGATGGAACAAAGTCACCCAGACACACAGATGGAACAAAGTTATCCAGACAAATAGATAGGACAAAGTCACCCAGACAAATAGATAGGACAAAGTCACCCAGACAAATAGATAGGATAAAGTCACCAGACAAATAGATAGGACAAAGTCACCCAGACAAATAGATAGGACAAAGTCACCCAGACAAATAGATAGGACAAAGTCACCCAGACAAATAAATAGGACAAAGTCACCCAGACAAATAGATAGGACAAAGTTATCCAGACAAATAAATATGACAAAGTCACCCAGACACACAGATAGGACAAAGTTATCCAGACACACAGATGGAACAAAGTCACCCAGACAAATACATAGGACAACGTCACCAGACAAATATATAGGACAAAGTTACCCAGACAAATAGATAGGACAAAGTCACCCAGACACACAGATAGGACAAAGTCACCTAGACAAATAGATAGGACAAGGTTATCTTTACAAATAAATAGGACAAAGTCATACAAAAAAGTAAATAGGACTAAGTCATCCAGACAAATAGATAGGACAAAGTCATCCAGACAAATGGATAGGACAAAGACACCCAGACAAATAGATAGGACAAAGTCATCCAAATAGTCAACCGTATTGAAAGGATAATAGTTCTTCTTATGTATTGAAAGTTTGATGACAATTATCATGGCATAGCTTGACTATGAAATATAACCTCAAAACGATCTTAAATTAGAAATCGTTTGTATACTTATCCCAGACTACAGTATACTTTGCACTGTAAACAACGTCATAGGAAACAATGTGTACAATATGTACATTAAACTAGTCATAGGAAGCATTGTGTAATATCCAATACACTCTATAAATTCAATCTGTAAAGTGCATGGATATCTTTAAGGTCATCAGCTCTAATGGAATGTTGCATTGCACCCTTTATTTACTCCGTATATAAGGCGAATCCTAGGTAAAGTCCAGTCTGTCCTAACTATCGTATGCACGACTGCATTTCATCAGGAATCCCCACCAGTATTTCGGGTGGCCGGGTACATGTATCACTTGATATCATGCTGTACCATACTCGCCGGACAAACATAACGATATACCGGTAGTGACGAGGCAGATTTGTTCATCCAATCATCTGCTCATGAAGCGTGTGTAATATCGTACAACATGCATCTTGGCACGCTACACAGCTGGTGATGGCAGTCTTTGTTAACGTATACTAATTGTGTAGGAAATTGAATTAAAATGTATTTTGTGAAAAGTGTACCATCATAACATTATGTAATTCCATGTATATATATCTAAGAGTAAATACGAATCGTCGCTTACAATTATTCATCAGGTTAAAATGGCTATTCTAGAATAACACCGCCTCCAAAAACTACTTGCGCAACTTTGAAGCTCGTAACGTTAGTAAATGGAATGCTCTCTTTTATAGAAGTTTTAATTTAATTCTTATATCATTTTATCCTTTTCTAGATATTACAAACATGATCAACATCGCTTTTAAAAATTGCGCATCGCTTCATTTAATTATTTTGAAAGATATTGCAAAAATTTCAAATACTCTATCTCCAAATTTAAATTGATAGTCTTGTTCTATAGAAACCAGGATATCATATTATACCCATCACCTAGCTATCACAGTTGAGGGGGGATATGGCGACCATGACTAAGGGGAATTTATATAGACACCACGTGATGGTTATTATTCTGATGTTACATGTTATCTAACTATCGTGAAATGGGATATTTTATTTTATTTTTCACAAAGACTCTAATAAAACGTGTTCAAAATCATCTGCCATGTATATGCGAAGACGTGAGAAAGTAAACGTTTCTTCTCTAGCTTACTTTTACTCGAGCAGAAAATATGTTCGGTGACTCAGCATTTTTACGGACGCGTATGGAATGCAAACAGAGCGCCATCAGAAAACGAATGCAAAGCATGACTCTTCAGTATTTCATAGGTCCTACTACTTATCAACATCTGCTGAATCAATACTTCCTATCAATAAAAGCTGTACCAACGAAGTAGGACATTGAATATTTATCACAACCGGAAAGTCATGGATGGATGCAAGCACAGTAAACTACAAGATAATCCCTAATAGTTTGACATTGTCATAGATTCGGAATGCAATCAAGCATTAAATAAGTTGGTCAATATAATTCAAAGTTGTACAGTACATTAAATATTTTAGATTACATATGAAGTTAAAATACATACATTTCACATAGTAATATTGAAGTACACGTTATTATTGTAATAAATCCATACGACTTAATCCATGTTAACATTACAGTTCTATTTTTATATGTGGGTATGACTTGACAAAATAACCGCATGGTTATTATGTATCATAGTTTCTGGAGCGTGTCGGAGCTTCCGATATCTTTAAAGGCTTGTCTGATCAGCATTAATCTCCCAGGTCACATATAAAAAAAATGTATCTTAATAGTTATAAAGATTAAATAAATTTCCCACGACTGAATTATGGTCTAATCAACGAATGATGATACTGTGTGAATGTTTATAGTTCCAGCAACGGATTATCTACTGGTATACCAGAACATGTTTTATGATATATTCTTGTATTATGTTTTAGTAAAACAGACAAATATTTTCAAATATACATGCAAAACCTCCTTTTTTAATTTAATTAATATTCATCTATCAATATTTATATTGCACCTCCCGTTTATAAAGACACCAACTTTCGATATTTATTTTAGCACTATAAGTGAAATTGGATCTAGTTTTCGGTGATTATGACGTCATTTAGAGTGTGACGTCACAAACATAACGTCGGAGATATTTTTTTATTTCAATACAGAAGTTATATTTTATGAGTGAGTGTAACGTCTCGGGGATTTTTCAGAAACCGTAAAAAGATAAGGAATTGAGGAGATACACGTAGGTTCTGCATCGGAATGTACTTATATATCTGTATTACAAATTGAAAACAAGGCATCGCAAACGATAGAAATCCCTGGTCAGTGGTCAAAACGTTTATATATTTAACAGTAACTGGTTACGTCTCACACTAGCAATCTCCTCCACTGATAATTGACTAGATTTGTTTGTATAGCTACCTTTAACATACATATTACTACTGTAATATTAGACACGAAAACACACAATTATTCAATAAACTTATACATGAGTAGGTCGTATCCTCTAATTTGTTTAATCAGCAATAGCATTTGCACCTTCCAACACGAACCCGTTGAGGTATTCTCATACTTAACAAATATATGAAGTTTGATATAAAGATCCTTTAGGAAATAAAATTGCTAGACAGATGCAAATTTGAACATCCCTTCCATGACGTCATGACGTCATGACGTCATCGCGAGAGGATAGAAAGATTGCATACAGAACTTTAGTTTTATTTATCTGTTTTTGTCATAAGATGGTTGGAGTTCAGAGGAACATTGATTGTGATCATGATAATGTAAGTGCATGTTTACCCGTACCATGTGTGTAATTCTATCTGGTGTGTTACAGACACGAACGGCAAGAGGAAGGTTAACCAGTTCGGGGACTATGAGGACACGACGAACATGTCGTGTAACGACTGGAATGAGAGATGGGGGAAGGAACAAACACAGTTCCATATGCCCAAAGTACATCCGTACGTATTCCTTACACAGATATTAAATTACTGTGTTGAATTATTTGTATTTTATTATTGTATTATTTCATATTAATTTGAATAACTTTACAGATAAAAAAAACAGAAGAGTTAAATATCATCATGCAGATTGTTTATATATGTGTGTGTATATTCCGCACATGGATTCTGCCAGTAATAACAAATATCTATGCAATTTTTTCCGACATGTAAGAGGTCCGATACAGATTATTCTTGAAGTCGAAAGTCGAACTCAAAACCACCTGTCCACCATCGTTGAACCCATCCTCGATACTCCAAGGGTTTGTTACGCTCACTTCTACTCTGTGCAGAGATCCGAGAGCGTAACCCCTAGAGTATCAAGGACGGGACTTCATGACCATCGACCTTTACTAGAACATCTTTCGTATTGGCTTATACTTAGTTAATTATTGTTATTTTCAGGATGTTGTCGAAACACATTGATCGGCTTACAGATGGGAAAAAAAATCTTCGTTTTTTTGTACCATTATGCGGCAAAAGTATGGATTTGAAGTGGTAAGAATATTGTTTTTTGTTTAATACAACTGTTATATATATATCACTATACAAGTGTACGGGTAATTTTCGCGTGTAGAAATCTACGCGTTTTTACCAGACTTGACTCTTCACGGGTGAGACTTTTGTTGATTGAACGCTTTGCTGTGTCAAGATTGATGTATAACATAGTGTTTCAGTGTGTTTATTATTCCATATTTAAGCGCAATACAATTCAAGTTTTAAAAAAAAGTCCCCGCCGCTAAAATGCCACCGTCATAAGGATCAACACATTAACAATATTTCAATGTTAAATTTAGTAAATGTCCCCAATACTTTAACGATTCGGATATTAATACAAATTATATTTAAAATTGTATATCTCGCAGGTTGCTGGATCAGGGACATGAGGTAGTTGGGTGCGACTGCTCAGAGGCTGGATGCAAAGAAGTATTTGAAAGAGATAGCATACCTTACACCACCGAATACCGACACAACGTGAAGAGCACTCTCTTCAAGGTAAACACCGTGTTTACAATGTGTACGCCAGTCATTGGTGTATATTTACATTTGCTCAGCCTCCTTCCTTTGCAATGCATTGAGAAGGCAAATGTTGTTATGAGACTATAACAACATTTGCTGTTGTAACGTCATCAATCTCTGTTGTTACGTCAGCAATTTCATTGTTGTCAAGACTAAGTTTGCTGTTCAAAGAACTGTTCGAAATAACTGAATAGAGCGTAACTAATCCATCAAAATGTTAATATAAATAATGAACATTTAAGCAAATATTGTAATTACACACATTTCTATTGCTTACAAACTTACATAAAGCCCTACCGGACTTTATTAAGTTTGTCATCAATAGCAATATGTGTTATAGGACCATAACAACATTTGCTAAATCATTGATTGCTTAGGTACACCGTATGTACAGTATATCCTGTTAATGTGTATAGTACATGCATATCTTGTTACTTATTTTGTTATTACAGTGTGTGTTTAATCTGAATGATAGTCTGAACGCACTGACAAAATTTTGTTCATTTGTAAACAGTTTTGCACAAAAGTCTGCTAGTGTAATTATCAAAATGTTACAAATATTGAAAAATAAAAACAACCGTTACAACACAGACGTGCTGGAGAACGTTAAACGGCTTTATGATGAGCATCACGTGTGACGCGTGATAATAATTAAATTATCTTGTTTTAATTTATTGTTTACTTACATAAAACTTTTGTCTTTCTCACTCTTTCGACGTCATTTGACACGTTCATATCTGTTGATACATAGATTTTACTTATTTAATCGTGATCAATTACGCTAAAAATAGACATAAATTAAAGGGAAACCTTTTTGTGAGGCCTGCGTCATCGTGTCCTATTAAAATGTACCGTTATTCATTTAATACGCAGATACGTATCAATTGATCTCAACAAAAAATCGACATTCTTTTTGAGTTTATATTAATCCCCGCGAACAAAACGCTCGATTGAGCCTTAGAGTCCTACTTATTCCCAAGAGTGCAAATCGTAATCGAACGTGATTGATAATTACTACCTTCGTACTTAAGTAGAGATATGTGCTGTCACGTAACGAGAACAAACTTCGGTCCCTTACTGCTACACCTATTAATTTCTAGTCATACGGAAAATAGCATAAGCATGGACGTGGACCCAGTTTTCATGCCATTCAATAGCTGCATAAATTAACTTATATAATTATAATGTACCGCAAAGGTCCGTTATACAACTTTTTCTTGCCAAACAGAAAATTTGCGACGAAAATGCTAAATGATCTTAATTGGCATACTTTGCACAGCCTTTGAATATTATCTTACAAACATACCGTCAACAAGTCCTTGTGTCAAATGATGTAACGTCACGTTTCGTATGAATATATGTTAAGACATGACATAGGTAAATTTGAACATTGACGTTATATTGTTCGTATTTTTGTTCCTTCCTCTAGGCGACAGACAAAAAGTTGTCCCTCTATGTTGGTGATTTCTTTCAGCTCCAAAGGTACGTACACAATAATTACATAGATACCCGAGACAAAAGACAATAAAACAAATATAATATATAACTACTAGACGATGTAGATTGTTTATTACTGTGAATCATGTTTATACCCTCGGCTCTGATTGTTCACTGGTTTTGTTTCTGCCTGTAAAACAATATTTCAAAGCCCTCGTCCCTTCGTTAACATTTCTAGTGGGGTTTTTTTAATTATGCATAAATTAACGTCTTAGCATAGTTAAAGTACAAATCTTATTCGAAATCAGATGATATTTTTACAGTTCAAATATGTTACGTACCGTTTGTATTTTGCTATACAGAAAGGAGCTTGGAGAATTTGATTGTGTGTGGGACCGAGGATCACTGGTTGCTGTACCTGTTAAAAAGAGACAAGAGTAAGCCCCGTTTACTGACATGATTATCTATACAACACACTGAAATAACTCGTTCAGTCAATAAGATATCCCGAGCTATATTTATTTGTGTATATACATTTGTGTTTATTTGCGATGAAATGCAAACGCTCAGAGGCACTTTTCATGCACAATAGCAATTTCTACCGTATTTTCGACAACTGGGCGATTACTGTTAGGTTCTGAATTGTAATGACAAACATTAATGTGTTGTTAAACAGTATAATGGTTCTAAAATTTCGATTTAGTTCAAGGATGCATAATACATGTCTGTAAGGTTGTAAAGTTGTTTTTGCAGTTCATTATATAATGAATTACGGGTTCCGTCAGCGCATTATTACGATGTGGAAATGATTTTAATCTTTAGAAGAACATGATGTTTATGACTGTTTGGTTATTGTGGTAAACCTGATGTCTGTACGTACGTTAAAGCGTTCTGGGCCGGTACCAGGTACGGTGTAATTGACGTACATACATTGTGATCACTTTGAAAGCGATGTCCCTCCCAGATCTCAATGGACTAAACTCATTATACTTTATTTTCAACAGATATGCCGATATCATCCTTTCAACCATGACAAATGAAACAAGGTATCTCCTCGACTGTTTCCTAGTCAATAACGAGATATTTGGAGGTATGTTATAATCACCTGGTGTAGTTATAGTCGAACTGTAAATTACCTGGTGAATTCGAAAGCTAGAGGTTTGTTACCGGGACTAAGTCAAGCGAGACGCCTAGTTTCCTTGTTCAACACTTGATTCTGTATTGTAGACTGTTTATTTACCACATCAATGAGTTTGGGGAAGGTGTATACACTATAAAACGAACAGGATGTGATTGTTATCGTGACAAATACCCACATGTATGATTAGATATATATATAATGCAAGGATAGGTTTTATTTAATTGATGAATTCTGTCACATATGAATCTGGATTAGGTTAACATCTAAAGATCGACTCGAGCATTTGATGTACTGGATCCATTTTGTTTATTATTGCCTACTATTATTTATAGTAGGTCTGTTGTGTTCCTATGTTTATCTCATTTATAGTGATACTCAATCAAATAACACGATTTCTTGATAGAAAAAACCCACAATACAGCCGTGACTAATTTGTTTAATTTCGTTAATTCTGTATTAAATTAATAACAAAATCTTCTCAAAGGGGAAAAGTAAAGGATTCATGAACGTGATATATCATACCTAGTTTCTACAAATAAAGAGTAACTATTTGTTTTTTATTCTTAGGCCCTCCCTTCAACTGCACCGCAGATGACGTCGACAAATACATTGGTAAGCCAATCTTTATCATCAGATTAGGTTTACCCCTTCAAACCTAACTGTAAGAGTTTATTCTGCAATTGATATGAGTTTCATCAAATGTTTCTATACGACATATATATATATCCTCTCATGTATTTATGTCTTTAATGCAAAATCAGCTGTATTCATACGACCTTTGCTTACTTTAACGATAGACATATGACAAATGGGTTTGAACGTTTACCCTGAATAATAATTATTATGAATTAATTTTAAGCAAATTAATACTTCTGTATACAATCATAATGCGTAAAATAAATATTCATTAATTGGATGCAATACACCCTTTACCAGGAACAAGAAATAAGCTAGCCAGATAGGATATTAGGTTGATTAAGGAATATGTACAAGACGTGTAATTATAGCATAAAAAATTAAAAAAAATTGACATGGAAGGATTGTTTATTTAAGGAGATAATGCCTATTGATATGTATCCAATACCAAATGCAGACTTTTTTTTTTACAGGGAACCAATGTCGAGTGGAGAAAATCGAAGAAAGAGACGCGTGTACGAAATGGCAAAAAAGTTGGGGTTTAGAGACTTTCGTGGAGGAGGTTTACATGATACGGTTAAAGTGAACAGTGACACTGGAGTCTTTGTTTATAAAGTGATGTTGTTGACATTTTATTAACGCTCGTTTTGATAGTATTTCATTGTTGATTCGCTTAAATTTTGTTATTGTACAGTTTATTAATATTTATGTAATTACCATATTTTGTAAAATAAATGATCGCTTTAAACGTTTCTATTGGTTTTTTTAAATGAATATTAGTTCAAGGGGAACAACTCTTGCCATCTTCTTGGCTTACACGCACTAATTCCATGTGGTGTATATTGGAAAATGTCAAAATATTCAAACTATACAAAAGAGGAATTGGTACAACTTCTTACAAAATACTAGTATTTACTGAAATTAACAAAACAATGTAAGCAAGTAGAAAGTGTCAAATGGAAAAAAGGAAATAGGAGAAATAGATAAATATTTGAGACGATACCCAGAAGATAGAAAAAGATGCATGACATGAAAAACAAAATGTAAAAATGAAAAAGATTTTCCACAGAGGTACCTACAAAATTAGATATAAAATTATTCGATACGGAGACTTGCAAGTAAATATAAAAACAGATCTACCAACCGGGTGTAATTTACATTAGCGGAGAAAGCTAGTTTGTTTTATACTTCCACGGAAAGGTAACATCATTCTGTTTAGTATATTGGTGACTATTATTGTCTAAAGTAAATATCAGGTTAGGAGGCTACATTGTAGCAAATCTTCAAATGCTGTTTTACCGAGAGAAAAGAAGATTGCTATCCCGGAGTGTCACTTTTAATATTAATGCCCACATTTGTAAACAAACTAGGTCAACTGCTTCAGGCAAATTTGTTGAGCGCAATACTGAGAAATTCAAAAAATGACACTCTTTATTAAACATGCTTTCATTAGAATCTAAAAGCTGGATATTTTCAAAATTTCAAATGACATTGCAAAAAAAATAAAATAAAAACAGTTTCTTTCTCTTCAATAGTGAAAATCAGAACACATACCTGTATACCATTTTAGTTACCAACTTTCATTTGCTTATTCCAAGATATTAATTCATTTTACAACTCATGTAACTTCTACGAATAAGATATAATGCCATATTGACACATATATACATAATGTAATACCTTAAATGAATCCCACGATATACAAATATGATCTTAGCTGTTGATAGGACGTAAAACAAAATAAAATCAAACCCACGATATAGTTATACTATGAATGCCATAAAAACAAGTAATGCGATTCATATTACTGTTCAAATACTGATAATTTCCTTTATGCTTGCCCTTGATATATATATATGTGTCTATTTGAAAGTCTTTTCCATTTCGTAACTATTTTATATTCTGTGTCTGGAAAGACCTGGTATTCTGCAACAAGGCGTCAAAAAGCTTGTTTTCTGCACTAAACACTTAATATCTGGTATTCAGTAACAAAACACAAGAAAAATTATATTCCGAAACAGAACCCCCAAAAAAATCGGGAACTCCTCAAACATAACAAGATACGTCCGAAGTGTGTAATCCTGCGTAACAACACTAATTATAATTGATAAATATATATAGATCGAAATTTCCGATAAGTAACCTCCTCACCTCTTCCAGCAGACATTGTAATATGAGGGTACGGAGCGAATCTGTACGTGCTCAATAGAACGCTCGAAGAGATTCGACACGGGGTTATAGAACGAAGATATTTGATATCTGGCATGTGATGAAAACATATTTGTTACACAGATGGCCAATTTTTAGTTAATAAATACCAACCTGTAATTATGCTAACATAAAAAATTCATTAAGGGCAATACAAAACCCTGATAGTGCATTTGTCATATATTTATGACTTTTTTTAATTGATCAGAATTATTACTGTGAACGAAGATAATAATAACGTTGCACCACTGTGATTACGCTTAAATATTAAATTATATTGCAAATTCTAAAACGAAGAAATATTGTCCGAAATTTAAGACCATCATCTGTTTCAAAAGTTAAATTAAAAAATCACGTCTGCTTGTCGTCAATTGGGCTCATTGGAACTACATATACTGTTAGCATGCTAATTCCACAGAGGTGACGTCGCCATTCTTGAACGTAGTTGAGATCGTGGTTTCAAGGATGAACAGTCCATTTAGGTCATAGTGCTCATTTCCAAATGTTGTCCGAACTTTTCGACGTCGTCGTTTCTCCATAAGTGTTCTTGTTCATTGCTGATATTTCTATCATGCAGTTACATAGAAACTTAGAAGAAGAAAAACACATTGTATACTCTTATTAGTTTAAACTTTATTGTATTGTCGGTATAATATTCAAGTAATACAAACATAATATACATATAGGCTTCGAAAACAAGTCCAATGTACTTATGATAATCCGTCTACATTTTTATGAAGCGGCGAAAGGACGGCACTGACTAATATTATACATACAGATATAAGTATATGGAAGAGAAGGGGATTGGGGAGGAAGGAGGGAAATAGGTGCAAAGGGGTTTTAAAGAAAAGGTTGTTGGGGGTAAAATATATAGCGGAGTAAAGTAACTGCTTTATGTGAGGGAAAACTGATTGGAGTATTTTTTGAATATGGACAAATGTCGAGAACATTTTATTCTTTTTCAATATTTACCTCTATTTAATTAACTCTATATAAAATTGATTACAATCTTGCTTTCATCACGTGCTCGCTGTTCATGGAGCTAGTCTTCCATCAGAGGATTGTTAGAACGAAAACTAAAACCCCCGTGCAGACAACCTCCTTGGCAGGTGTCGGTGGTGCAGACTAACTCCCTCGGCAATTTCCGTGATTTCCTCAAATGTGATTTCCGGGAAATGTGGTTGGAATACTGGTCTTTAAAATGTCGCGTGTATTTTGTATCAGCATAGCAAAACAACTTAAGTATAAGATGGTGGGGCATAGCAAGGTTTTGGTTTCCCTCTGTTTCGCCTGGCGAAATAGACTTTGGCCCGTAGTCATGAAACTGTTCTGAGTCTCAATTTGAAATGTTGTGCTCAAGTCCATTTTCTTACTCCGCCGAATAATCAATCACACATCACATTTCTTTCCATGAATTTTATTTAATTAGTTAGAGTCTTGAAGCCTAATTCTATATTCGGTGTTTACATTTGACTTTTTGGCTGTGTCGCAGGATTTTAGTGAGTTGTAATTAGTTTGGTCTGATATGAGCACAGAATCAATGCTTGAGCATGAGAACGGTTTCATGAATGCGGGCCCTGGTCACAGGGATACAGAAGCTAGCTACGATTGTATACCCCTCCTGTCTATACTTCTATATACTGTAGCACGGATTGCTGACATAAAATTGACTGTTTTTTTTACAAAACGCATGAAAGGTTAAGATAAAATTGTCTGAATATTTAGACAATCTTTAATCACTAAGATAAAATTGACTGTATACTTAGAGAGAATATTGAATCATTAATATAAAATTGTCTGTATATTTTAGAGAGAATATTGAATCATTAATATAAAATTGTCTGTATCTTTAGAGAACGATTAAGATAAAATTGTCTGAATGTTTGAAGAATCTTGAATCATTAAGATATCATTGGCTGTATATACAGAAATATGGTTATCAAAATGAAGAAATGATTACCCTTTGAAATGTCTTCATAATTAAGTGGTATTTAATATAGAACACATTATATACTTAGATTTCTCATTAGCATAATGTGTACAAAAATCAGATTGGTTTTGATAACGCAGAGCAGAACATAACATATATCAGGGACATGTTACACAGACATAAGGGTGGATAAATTAATGACTGCTTAATTAATATCACAGACCCATAGCCTTTATCACGGTACCAGTAATGGAAGATAAAATCATCACCAATTTATGTTATCATTGATTTTGAAATGGCAAAACACGTGTCATGAATACCCCTCGTCTGCCCGTTAGGCAGGAGTGTTTAGACCACGCGTCCGCTGTTTAAAAAGTCCTTTGCTCTTCGTTTAAATTAAATTAAGTAGAACTAATTCTAACAGCTTGGGGACTGTGAATTTGCTTCTCCCTATTTGTTGTACAATGTATTCACATACTTGGCGCGCGTGTTGACACGTGCGTTCGGCCTGTGCTGACAATTGCCTTTATTAAGAAGTGTAATACTGTGGAAATGAAACACGCGTCAGACACGTGTGTTTTGCCGCCAACATGTCATTTTTGCTACGAAGTCAAATGCGCATCATTTTCATTTGAACCTATCAGTTTTCACGTCAGCATATTGTGCAAAGCGTGCATCATAGGTGATATTGTCTATAAGAAAGTTTAAAAAATATAATAAAACCTGTCATAACTGAAACCTACATAATCGTGAAACTTGTAAATAGATATCGTGCTTCCTTTAAAAGTCGTTAACATGTTTTTAAACAAATCAATAACAAGCCCAAACATTAAGCATGCACGCTTTGAACACGAAGCTTTATCGAACAGAACCTTAAAGGAGGAAGACACCTGTATGAAATCGACATTAATGACGTCAAACTATTATGAAAATCCAACCTTTAAAATTTGAAACATTTCTGAATTATTAACATGGCGGCGACGATAAAGCAAGTCGATGTCGTCATAAGTGATGAATAACATTCTATTGCAAATCTCCATTATTTTACACAGATTTGATAAAAACCATATGTATCTTTGTTCTCTTAAAATACTCGGAGACAATAGTAACAGGCGACACAATGGCGACAGGCGGTGGGTCGTAAAACGTCACTATTCGGAGTCACTGCTGGGCCATAACTCTTATAATAGACTGAACTTTTAAAGAAAACAACACATCCTAATCAACATATTTTGTCGTAATGTCAGATCAAAACACATTTTTTTCCAGATTGTCAACGTCAATACTTTGAAAAGCAAAAACATAAAACATATTCCGTGTTCAGGCTGATACGGTTATTAGCAATACAAATTATAAGTCTGATACTGTTTTATATGGGTCTTAATTATACCATCGGTCCGGCGATAGTGTCCCGCAATAAAACACTTCATTGGCTTTTTGTACGGAGTCAGTACCACATCGAGAACAACAAATTCGGCTGTTTGATGTGGTCGACTGCTTGGCTGTCGCTCTTTTCATTACAAAACTGCGCAATTTGTTATGGTTATCGACCGGTCGAATACAAACTTGTTCGTTAAGCAATCGCTTTGTTATCTTATTCTGTTTTACATTATTATAAATTAATTTTCTGTTACCATCTGTGAACAACTTGATCGTATATAGATTGCTATCCCGTCCTCGTACATGGCGCTTTCAGCCAGCCCGCTCACCTTGCACCTCATTAACTGTCCGCGTTAAGGAACAGTCATTAGCTTATCATACTTAATGAATAACATTTTAATGGAGTATTTTAACAATAAAGCTCACAGCTTTAGCTTCATTAACAAAATAGTGCAATGAATAAAATTGCTCATGTTACATGACCGTCGTCGAGTTGCATGTTTAAATGTACGAACAAGAGGAGCTGAAATGGTTAAATGAATTATAAAGTAATATGGCTTAAAGGGACCAGCGATACCAAATGCATGCTTTATTTTGAAATTAATGAACGTCGTGATTTTCTTTTAGACAAATGCAGCCCAAAGGAACCTTTCAATAATCTGCTTTGATCTTTGGCTCGTTTATGTCCCCTTAAGCTGCTTTTGATGGGTGAATCAGTGCAAGTCATCGTTAAGTTACGTCATGGTGTTGAGTGGACGAGAAGGGCAACGAAGTGAAATTTTTTCTTTGAAAATATAATAGAAATATTGATAATTAATGAAAAATCCAAATGAACCACATGTTTTAATAAGACGAAAGAATATCGTTCATATTGGTGCATAACAGGCTAACTGTGTCGACATGATAAATAGTCAACAACATGGCTGACATTGTAAATGTAATAAAACGAAACAATATGGCTGACAGTGTCGTTGTAATAAAAAAAATTGGCCGACAGCGTTGTTGTACGTGTAATAAATTGAAACAATATGGCCGACAGCGTCGTTGTGCGTGTAATAAAAAGAAACAATATGGTTAACAGTGTCGCTGTAATGAATCGGAAACAATATGGCTGACAGTGCCGGTTTAATGATAAGAAACAATATGGCTGACAGTGCCGGTTTAATGATAAGAAACAGTATGGCTGACAGTGTCGGTGTAATAAAAGGAAACAACATGGCTAACAGTGTCGTTGTAATAAAAAAAACAATATGGCTGACTGACAGCGTCGTTGTGCGTGTAATAAAAAGAAATAATATGGCTGACAGTGTCGCTGTAATGATAAGAAACAATATGGCTGACAGTGCCGGTTTAATGATAAGAAACAATATGGCTGACAGTTTCAGTGTAATAAAAGTTAACAACATGGCTGACAGCGTCGTTGTACGGGTTGAAGCCGACATTGACGTTAAGACTTCACCAAGTATTACTTCTAAAGATTGGGTTATCATCAGTAATGCCGAAAAAACATCAAATATCTAGCTGGTATGATGTTTATAAGTTATCAACAAAATAATCGAAACGATATGGCTGACAGCGTCATTGAACGTGTAATTAAAAGAAACAATATGACTGACAGTGTCAGTGTTATAAAAAGAAAACAATTTGGCTAACTGTGTCGATATAAAAAAAAGTATGGCTGACATGTACAGTATCGGTGTAATAACAAAACAGTATCGGTGTAATAAAAAGTTGAAAGTATGGCTGACAGTATCGGTGTAATAAAAAGTTGAAAGTATGGCTGACAGTGTCGGTGTAATAAAAAGTTAAAAGTATGGCTGACAGTGTCGGTGTAATAAAAAGTTGAAACAATATGGCTTACAGTGTCGGCGTAGTAAAAGGAAACAATATGGCTGACAGTGTCGGTGTTATCAAAGAAATCAAGTACCTCTCTTTAGCAAACTCTTCATATATACATAGATATACATATGTACTATAGTGATTATATAGCTGGATGTGTACATACCTGAAAATCCCTTCCTTGGTAATATTCATTCCAGCAAAATATCACAAGAAATGCAAGCATGATTTAACCGTACAATAATAAGTACAAATAGTTTTGGTAAATGAATAGAAAATCAAAAAGGAAATAGAAAATATGAACATGAGGTAGTCTCATAACACAGGGAAAATAATGGAAGTGAAAAAGACACGAAACGAAAAGGAACACAAGGAACCGCATTGTACCAAAACGAAATAAAAGGCTGTGAACCTATGTGTTGTATTTACCACGCATGAAACCGGACACGAGGCCGTCTGCCTAATCCAGGAAAGTATGATGTGTCAATGTGTAATGTTTATTTTGGAATTTGTTAATGTTATGTGCCATCACTGAATAAGCTTAATAAGGTTATTTTATATTCATTTATTCGTGTTGTTTATTCTTAAAACCGCACATAATACTGATCTTTTCACTCCTTCTTTTTCAAGGTAGTGGATATATTGATACAAAATATTTAATTGTTTTTAATTGTACACTATGTTGATATACTTAAGTAATTTTTCTTTATCATTTTATTTACCACGATTTCAAACGATATAAACCAGTTATATTAAGTATAACATGCATCCAACCAGGGGCAATTAAAACTACACTGACGTAAAAATCCATGTCTGGATACGTTATAAAGACAGCTTGATATCAGTGTCTACGATAAAATATAACATGTTCGTTATGTAAAAGATCTTTGTTGGCCTGCAAAGTTTCTGTATTAGTTTCGTGAGGCAATGTTCGTGATGTATGTCCTTTCGTTTCAATTGTCTCTTCAGTTCTGGTTTTGTCTTTTTAAAGTTTTCGTTATGTATTGTCGGTGTGGTGACTGCATTGATTTGATTTTACCATATAACACAATATTTCCGAATGGTTGACATATAGTTAAATATGACATATTCAGCTATATCTCACGAAATAAACTAGTGATCAGGATCTAAAGTTACAGAGCAATGAGGGCTTGGGGCTGCTGAATGTTGCTTTTGCTTACGGTTGTCCAAATAATCATTGTAAATACACATTTTGGCATACACTATCCTTTACTCAATTTTATAAATGCAATCTCAAAATGTGTTTCTTACATTCGTCTTTAGATCACCAATGCTGCTTATTTTGTGTTGATGTATTTTTTTCCCTAAGGAAAACTTCGACACGTTATTTTCCCCCGAATCCTGGTGCCATTGTAATAAAGATACGTTCCCGAGCCATCAGAAATATGTTGTACATCTTTGATACTTGTCATACATTCCTTTAATCCATACTTCAATCTCCTCAAACTGACCATAGCTAGTCATTTATCCTCCAAACGCATTTTTTATTTTCCTTTTATGGTCTAAGCTTGATCTGGCCATCTGGTCGCGCGTACCTTTTGTCAAATCTTTCTTTTCACGGTGTACCCTGGGTATAATAGCTGTAATCAATCTCTTTATCATTAAATACAACTTAATGCCCTTGAAATTAGTTCCTTTTGTGGGATGTTCCTATATCGTACGTGTTCAGTCAGCTGTGTAAAGACAGGGTTTAAAGGTGCTCAAGTGTTCACATTTTCAATTTGTTCTTCCCACACCACCATCATGGTTGAGTGATTCCAAAAATGCAGCCTTTGTATCGGATGTATTTGATGTCTCTCTCGGAGCGGTTGATATTATCATTAATGAACTTCATTGATCATCAAATTAAAATGATATTTTCATGGAAATTCATTAAAAGTATATTAATATTAATTTATTATAAGGAAAAAAACATCAATTCATCAATGCTTTGATAATGCAATAAAGTAAAGTACTAATTCACTAAATATAAAATACAGTTTACTTCAATGTTATATAACACGTGCTATTTTTTTCCTTTGGGTTTTTGCGAATGAAAACAAATATATACATATATTTAAACACCTCACAAGATGAATTCCAACAATAGCACCGAAGGCACTAGTGACAGTTTAAAAAATGCGCCAAATATTGCCAACCTGGGAGTAAGGAAACTAACCGTGATCAACGCAAGACTGACGTTTTTCGCAGGTTTTCTCATTTTGCAAAGCTTGAATTCTGAGGAATGGAAATGTAATAAAATATTGGTATTTGCTATATTTTTGATTTTTAAAATGACATTTTTATGTGTTTAGCAAATAAAAAACATGATAATAAACTCATTGAAAAATGCAAGAGGGAGGCGGTCAATGGCTTTTTGCTGAATACCATATACAATCAGCTCGTTTGGCTGAGAGACTTCAAAGTCAAACCCTATCGTATTCGTATAACATCTAAATAAGATGCAGCTACCAGAGATAACTTCTATAATACAAGTAGCTGTCACTGAGATATTTAACAGGCAGGTTATATCTCAAAATATAAAAACTGAAATGTCATGTTTCTTGTAACACGAAAAAGGATGTTCCTTGATATATATTTAGGTAAACGATAATTCAACGTCATGTTAAGAACGGAATTGTCATAATAGGAATTAATGATAGTATCTGAATGTTTGGATGATATATATTATATTTCGAAGTGACTTAATATGTATTGGTTGATAATGCATTGTATTAAGTATAAACAGTCAGTCTTGTGTGCCAAAGACAGAGATGTTCCGAGAATAATTGTTTCATGTCTAGACTCAAGCCCATTTCCTGATATCCTTCAAAGATATGAGTTCGATGACAGTAAAATTACTTTTGCTTGTTGCAACTCCCACACTCAATCGTAATAGTGGAAAGATGGATACAAGTGAATTGTAACAAGACGCTAACATTTTCACAACAGCGAACACCTGCAATCCATTTAATGTAAACATTGATGGAAAATGGCAAATATATGCAAATATCGATCAAGGTCATGGCCACCTCCGTGATATATTGTTGCTAGCATCGGTTCCCTGATCTGACTTGTTGTTCCTGACCCTTCAAGGAAACAAAGCCCCCTCACTACTCGGGCCCCTTTCACATATGGACCCTGTTTCACCATCACCAAAATAATCGTCCTCTTCAAGAACTCACGAGCCTCTCTTTTGTATACCGTAAAGCCCCTCAATCAAATCTGACAACGGTTTAGAAAAATTAGAAATAGATTATGGTGGTTGGTTTGTTGAGACTCTTTGTGTTAAACACTGAGTGTCGACAGAAGGCAGTGACGAATAAACTGAATGTTTCACTCTAACCAAACGACGATTACCAGTTCATAGGAACCGTGATTTTAATATGAAAGAAAAGAAACAACAATATCGAGTAAAAACGCAGATTAAGTTAATATACTTTTAACAAATTAAGGAGAATAATACGGTCGTAATATTAATAGTTTTTAAATAAATGTTTAGCTTTTCGTATATAATATTAATGCAGTGGAGATGGGGGTACAATAATGTCGCGTATGACATTTGCCTTGTTTTATCGATTTTTATAACTTTTTGTCGAGATTGCAGTCAATTTATTTGAGGCTGTATAATTGTGGTTAAAAGTTTTATTGGGACATCTTAATATTGTTCAACTAGTAAATCACCGTGATTATATTCTTTAATTACAGGTAAAAAGAACTATTCTATTACGTTTAGAGGTTGAAAGTTGAAACAGAGTATCAATTTTCAAGTGAATTCTGAGCCTTGTGTTATAATTTTTAATAACTGTTTGATGTAAACGAAACCACCACTCTGTCTGTACGAACACGAACACGCGCCTCGATATCTGTCGTACAATCAGCGAAGCATACAGTACTTTATTCTTTCATAGACACAATGAAAACGTAATACGGTATTCAATCTAAATTCATTATGGCCAAATTAATTTCACATAAAATGCTCGTTAAAGGTTTTTCAGAAACTACGGGTGTATCACAGTGTATGTGTTTTGATCTGGAACGTAGAAAAAAGATATGAAAATAAGAGACTTGTGGGTATTGACTAATTGATTTCAATGAGGGAGACCACATAAACAGTTAGAATACACCGTTACTTATAGTTAACCGCGGTATGACATCTCCTCATGTGTCAATTTCATTAACAATGACGTGCTTAATATAGGTGTAATCAATTGCATTCTGTCAAACGATGCAACAGTATAGAACATGTCTACCCTAGTACATGAAATATGATAACATGTCTACCCTAGTACATGAAATATGATAACATGTCTACCGCAGTACATGAAATATGATAACATGTCTACCGCAGTACATGAAATATGATAGCATGTCTACCCCAGTACATGAAATATGATAACATGTCTACCCCAGTACATGAAATATGATAACATTACGTGACAGCATGTCGACAGCTGACATCAAAATCACACTGAAAGCTGATAGAGTAGGGGCTAATATGCAATAAAAAAAACTATAATAGTGATTTATTTATCAAAATAGTTATATCTCATAAATGATTTGGTTGCAAATATCATCTTTTTTTTACCTCATATTTTCTGTGTTCATATGTAATGAATAATTTCAATTCACGCTATATTACTCAGTAATAGGTTTCGAGACAATTTCTTTTATCTTGAATCATATATATCGAAGTAAATAGCTGTTCACACTTTAGGCGTCCGTTTCTCGAATTACTAATTCTTATCATTTCACTTGTCAAAGTGCTGATATGTGCTTAATACACGATTTACAGATATATGATATCGAAAACAATGTTTCCTTTCTCAGCTCAATTGATGATTATTAACAAAGTATATATATTATCCAAAGTCATAATAAAAAAACTAGTACATAAATGAAAATTTTGTAAAAATTCATTATATTTATATTGAAGTAAAGATATGTATGTCATAATATGCCAGTTGAAAATAGCTAAGATATTCATAGATTTAAACAGGTTAAGCCAAGCACGTTAAAGATATATTATATTAAAGTATTGTGGATGTTCACAGCTTTAAACAAGCATAATTTAGACAGATATGTTAGAGATAATTTAGAAAAATAAAGCGCAGATGTTAAACATCAAAGACGAAGAATAAAATGTGATATGTCTCAAATATAACTTTATCTTATGTATCGTTCATTAAGAAATATGTCCGCTATTTCATGAATATTTTATTTATTTTAGTTTAATTACGGATCAACTGTCAGGTGGCATGAGACAATCGCCGCGAATGTGATTAAGACGTGCAGTGTCCTCCTTATCCGCCTATTAGCATATCAAAGATGGTGTTATAGCCGGGGAATCCCGGGAAAGATCAACCATATGGCAAACGATCTGAAGGAGCGCCTATAGCTCATTTAGAAATGGTCTAAGTTTTTTTGTCCTGACAGCCTGTGTATTAATACGACTTTGTTTTACAAGCATCACATTTAACGTAATTTGTGAAAAATTAAACCATGGACGTCAGTTCTATATCAGATTCCGTCCAATAATACCGGGATCAGTCGCAGATAATCCGCGCCAAACTGATCTGGTTTCATATCATTATTTTCTTATTAATTTGAGTATCGATGACAAATCGTACTGTGTACTTTGCGTAAACACACAGTATTTTTGCTATGTGCTTTTTATCATATTTTGTTTCTTATTATTTTTCTTAATAAAAATCAAAAAATCTCTATAATGTTTTTTTACATACTATAAACGGGTTTTCCAGTAACAATTATATATGAAGTCAAACAGTACATAAATATAGATGGACTTAACTTTTTGTTTTTAATTATGTATTTTAGGCACTAATTCTTTAAAGTTAATGACATACGTTTTTATATTCACACCAAACCCCTGTCGTTGATGACAATTAGTTATTATAGAGAATTCTTTATTTTGTTCTTAATGAATATTCTGCCGATTATTTTTACTGTAAATGATTTCATTTTCAAGTTTAATGCTCAAAGACGTACATGTCTGCTTTTTCTATCAGAAAAATGCTTAAAGTCTTAGGTCATGTAAGGGTTGTGACAAAACTTAGCTTTGAGCCATTTGTGTCTTCAAATATCTTAAGATAGTGTATCATTTGTCCGTAATTGATTTTAAAACGCTGGTTTGGTTGGAATTGGTTGCAGGTTTATACCAGTTACTACAGAATGTCTACACCCCATCAAGGCCCACTCTCCCAGCGTCAATTGGATTAGGGAAGACTCCATACACAGGCACACACAAGTAATTATTTGCCTCTCAAACTTGGCAGCTGCGCACAAATCCCTATTATCTGGCGGTGCATACCGAATTAGTACACGAGCCAATCAAATCACAGGATACAACTCACACATCAAAGCTGATCAATTAATTTCCTAATATGATTTGGTGTTTTCGGGAAGCCAGATAAACGATATCTTGTCTCGATTGAAGAGGACTGGTCATTTCTGCTGAAGTACTGGACGGGGATTCGACAACATGACAAATTAACTGCCGAAATAGAAGGAAACTAACAATCATTCCAGATTGCTAAACGTCTAAATCGGCTGTCAAGACGAGTGCTCAAGGATATCACTCTAAAACTATTTTGAAGTTCGTTTAATCATACAGGGCACACCGCTTGGCAACACGGAGATATGTTCTGACCATACAACAGCATCCGTTGTATAGTTTTAATTTATTTTTTGCGTTTCGAAGTAGATTGTGCATATAAATCTCTGCGAAACAAGGGGACAACAAAATATAATATTTTTTTTAATTTTTAATCTGAAGAGTGACTTTTTGTTGTGTCTCGGCTCATTCGAGTGCTATGAACAAAACAAAAGAAGCAAATGAGCAAAAGCTTGAGAATATTCGAGTTCAAGAAATACAAGCAGCTATGATGGAAAATATATTCAGATCGAACCAAGCGAACCCGCCACTGTTCAGTATAGCGGCGCTAAGTGGAGAACGTGTGACTGAGCAAGACAATATTTACATGAAACAGCGTGATGACTTTCAGGATGAAAATGCAGACGACAATGACTATTCTAATGTGAAAGTTGACGTGGAGGAAAATAGCAGCGACGATAGTGATAACAGCTCTTCATCTGATCGACAAAACGACGATTTTGGAATTCTTGGAGAAAGTTACGAGCAAAAAGGCCTCGATGGGAAAACGAAAGTACGGAAACAAAAAGGTGAGAAAGTAGTGAGGTTAAACATTAATGCGAGAGAAAGAAGAAGAATGCACGATTTAAATGATGCTCTTGATGAACTTCGTTCGGTGATACCTTACGCACATAGCCCTTCTGTACGAAAACTTTCAAAAATAGCAACTTTATTGCTGGCTAAGAATTTCATATTAATGCAAGCTAACGCTCTGGAGGAAATGCGACGAGTTATCGCATACAGAAACAATCCTTCGACCACCCCGTCTGTGTGTTTGGAGCCATACTCTAGGTACCCGAACATGCCAGGATTGCAGGCGTTAACGGGGTTTCCGAGGAACAATGGACGAAAGTTCTCCCCGACATTCCAAAGGACAGGTGACAGTAGTGCATTCAAGCGGAACTCGAGTGACAAAGTGTAGCATTAAAACGGACAACAGCTGACAAATGGACAGAACAGACGAAAGGCTCATGTATATTTACTTAATAATACAAGTGTAAAGTACTGCAAAATTATCTTGCATATGATCGTATTTATGTAAGATGGAACTGCAAAAGAAAGAAAAAAACTGTGGTAAGTTACAATGAGAAAATGTTGAAGGCTTCCGCGAACTATATGTAATATAAGAGTGAACGCAACTAACCCATAGACGGTATAATATATTACATTTATCTATTGCAGAAAAAGATATTGAAATTTTGATGTTGCCATTGTATCTTAATTTTTATGTATCTCATTAACTAAATCCAATAAACACAACAATGCTACTTTTTGTTACACGTTATTTATTTGAAGATTTTAGCAACTCAGGGTCATACCAATATTACGTAAATGTGAAGAGATTAAGGTAAGAAAATAGAAATAGAAATAGGAATAATCTTAGGGCTTACAACGAATAAATTACAACTCATTTTTTCTTCAGCTGCTATCATTTTCATAAAATGAAGATTTTTTTACAAATTTAGTTACTTTTAGAACTTTTATATTAAAATATGAACAGATTAGGACGTTTTATTTGATTCAAAAATGTGCCAGATTAGCATTAACATAATTATCAAAAAGTGTTATCAATATCAGATTTATGATATATGTTTTAAAATAAATTCTCGTATAAACACATTTTAATAATATTATCGAAAATAGGCTATAATGTCAATTCTAAAACGATAATGATTTGATATAAAACCCGTTGCTACATATACATATTTCACGAGGCAACTTGTCAAAATGCTAATTAGTTGTATTTAGTACGCCTAGTGTAATATGCAATTAGTTTAAACATATTTTATTGTACAAATATAAAAATGGATTGGACAACAAGTTATTTCAAGTCAATACAGTCCTCTCCTCAATACATATAGTAAAAAATAATGAATATATAGATTTTTGGGGGGAACGGGAGAAGGATAGGGTGGAGAAGGAAGGGTGTGGGGGGTTGGGGTGTGGGGGTGTGGGTTGGGTTACCTTGAAAAGAAATGATGTAAACTATGAAAATGATCTGCATTTGAATAAATTATACAAATTTCATGACATGCAGCCTGGTAGAGTAATTTCATAATTAACAAAATCAATGTAACAGTAACAACGAAATAATGAAATGCAATTGCATAAACACATTTCACAACGTACCCACATAAATAAAAATGAGGAAAATAATTATAGCTGTCAAAACCTATTGCTGGATTTGATGTAATGATGCTCATGTCTAAAAATTGTTGTATTAATTTCAACCGAAAGTTGAGTATTTCAAAACAAAAGTAGTTGTAAACTAAAATCAACATGCAAGGCATTCAATTTTTTAATTTGATAGAGAAACTATGTGCATATTCCATCAATAGATTAAAAGCTGTTTAACTTCTATTAAGGAAATCAAAATATATTTGCAAGAATTCCATTTCGTGGGCTTCAACCTTCGAAGTAAGTAAACCCTAGAACATTGTTTTCAACGGTATTCTATTTTTTTTTTTAAATTTTACTGGAAACCAATCCGCTAGATTTTGTTTTAGTTATGATATAAAGTTTTTCCAGTTATATAATCAACACCACCTGATCAGTACCTGAAACATTGGTTGTTTACATTGTCATTTATCAAGTATACTGTTCTAACGTGATATTCACTGTAACAAAATGTATCAATAAATTCATATCAAATAGAAAATACCCTATAAAAACATATAATAAGCGTTTAAAAAAAATAACATTTAATTGGTTTGTATTTTCTTTTGTTCCATCCTTGGTTCGCGACAACTTGTATAAATATATTATAAAGTTCTCGAAAATAATGTTAAAATGAAAGAGTTTTAGAACACAGGCATTAGTTTAAGTTTAAGGACATCAGAAACAACAATAGTATCGACAGTAGAAACATATAGCTGTGATACACATCGGGATAGAACACAATTGCTGAAGGCAAATCTGATCGTCAGATGTCAACATGACACCTCGCTTTTGTTTGGTTATATCTGGTACAAAGCAGAGTCTGTTGTTCAGTTAATACTTCTCAACATGATGCGGTGTTGAAATGAAATTCACCAACATATCGTTAGCTTATTACATATCCTACTGTGTTTTGTTATGCGTGTAATATATATATATATAAACACCTATTTAAGTATCTGTATTGACTGGCTACATGCAGCATATAATACAGAAACTTTGTGCATATTCCATATATAGATTAAAGAGCTGTTTAATTTCGTTATAAGGAAACCAAAATATATTTGCAAGAATTCAATTTTGTGGGCTACAACCTTTGAAGTAAATTAATATTCAACGGTATCATTATTTTGCTCAAAATCATTTCAATGCGAAATTGAATATACAATATGAGCAATTAGATAATACTATATTTAAATATAAAACCTAAATCTCAAAGTGAGTAGCGTGTTCGTCAAACAACCTTGACCTTATATGAAACTTTTTTAAAGTTAACCTGAAAGAGAGTATTGTGTGGTACCTGTTACCTGAAAACGAGTAGTGTTTTTGCATCTTGTCCTTCAAGTGAGTTCTGTGTTGGACCTCAACCTGAAATGGAGTAGTCTTTAAGACGTTGACTGAAAGTGAGAGGTGTGCAGAACACCTTGATCTTAAATCAACAATACGTTTCATGTGACTTACTTTAATCTAGTGGCGCTGGTCAGTTAACATGACCGAAAGTTGACGGTCAGGCAAAAACAAAAATTAATGAAACCAACCGACAGCGTTATCAACAAAACAATGTTTTATATTTACATTTGCTCTGCATCCTTCCATTGCAATGCATTGAGAAGGTAAATGTTGTTATGAGACTATAACAACATTTGCTATTGTGACGTCATCAATCTCTATTGTGACGTCATCCATTTCATAGTTGTCAAGACTTGCTTTGCTGTTCA
>JAUMHH010204320.1:0-13161 GCA_032359455.1 Chlamys rubida
AATTATAAGAATCTGAAAATAAGAAAGGAATATCTTTAACAGACGATGAAATACCAATCACCAACATCGAGTCAAAAATACCAACGGCCAGCAACATTTCAAATAAAGCGACGGCCCTCTACACCCACTGTACCCAAACGGGACACGCATGGGAAAACAACGCTAAAAGTTTTCATGCAATGCAAAGAAGTATTTTTATGTATGTATGTATGACAACAATACACGAAGCACACACATATTAAATATAAACTCTTCCCATACCCATTACGTAAAATCATAATTATTAGAATGGTTTAAAAATTTAAAAATAATTCTGATTAGTTATTTCCTTAATAAAAGAATGATAAATGTTATATAATTATTGAGAGTGAATCTCCATCTTTTCCTTTTCGGTACTGTTTTTCTACATATGTTTACACTCAGTTTTCTATCACTTTATGTGATATTGCTCTATCAGTAGATAAGAAAGCCTATTAAGGTTATCCCGAAACAGTTTACTACATTTATAATACGTAATCAGCCAACATTTCTATGAAGCAGCCCTCTGCATGAATCAGCTGCTTTGAAATGTCCATATATTTCCGTAAAAGATATTTCACTAACAGACATATAGTTGATAATATCTAAATGAATAAAATCTGGTGATCAAACCTAAACACGTGTTTATCAACTTTCAAGTTAATGCATTAAGGTCTATGGTACTGTAATAGTACTTAGGAACATAAATAAAAGATATAAATAAAGCTTTCAAAAAGAAAAAATCAACCTTAATAAGATAGCTATACATATTATGAAGCTATTTTTAGATGACTGCTAAAACAAGTGTGACTGTATATAAATATAAAAACAAGCAAACAGTCACATTGTATTTCTTAATTTTTTTCTGATAACGAAGGACGCCTTTCATAAACAATAAAAGGCATGCACAGTAACAATAGAATATTACAATTTAAATTCAATATATATTCTCTATTTGAAAAGTCAACGCACTCACCTTCGTCTCGTTCTGCTGAAAGTTATATTTGCATCCATAAATGGAGGTCTACAAATAACGTGTCATCAGATACATCCGGAGAGTACGTCCTTACATCCGTTACATCCGGGGTTCTTACTGAGATGAGTTCGAGTGCTGAATGATACACATTCTTACACACACTTCGACACACATGAATTATATATTAATAGGTTAAGCAATATTTTATACTAAAAAGTTATTTAATTTTAGTCCTTAGCTTCATTTAATGTCTCGTACGTTGTAGTAACCTGAAGTTCTACTAGTATATGTATATGAGAAGAAAAATGTGTTGTTTTATTACATATTGTAACTTCCCAACCTATTGTGATAAAATCGCAGTTAAAAACAAAAATTCCTGTCTCAAAATCGTCTGATGTTGTCATAATTGCTAATTATTGATTTGATTAACTTTCAGAATAAGGAAAATATCTTGCAGTAAGAAAGGTCTTCATTCACAACATAAATCTAATATGACGGGTTCTTTATGTGATCCAAAACAACGCCTACCCTTCCGATGCACCAAGCGTCGCCTCCGGTTCTTGATGTTGTCCATTAGTTCCTGTGTCACCTCGAGCTCGGATCCTGTTGTTGTGTGTTTGTATCCGCATTGAGTTCAGATTTCCTCCTCATGTTATGACACAATGGTGTTATTTTTTAAATATTATTTAACAGTATACCATTTCTTATTTCAATCTTTGAGTGGTATTGGCGAAACATCTGGAAAATATGCATCTTTATATAAAAAAAAACCAAGCCATACAAGATGAAAATACCTGAAGAAAGGGGGAGATAGATTTGTTTCAAAGAGAATGAACAGAAAATCTGTCATCAAGAGGCTTTGAGGTATCGATTACCCTTCCAACGAAATATCATAATAAAAGCATGTATCAGATTATTATACAAAGAATTCAACATTGATGTAGGACACAATGTTAATGAAACATCATCGTTTTCTTTAATTCAAACAAAACCTTTGTTATCTTACCTGTTGCAAATATAAGTTTTTGAATGTGATTTTCAGCTGTGAATGATGACCAAGTAAGGGCACAGAATACATAATATTATTGAACCGGACGTCTTGCTTTTGCATATCACAATATATTATAGGTCCTAGTAGTCATTATTTTAGCGATAAAATCAGGATTCAGGTAGGTAACAGCTGTCGATATTACTGAAGGTTTACAGCATATGTCTGATGATAACAGTTGGCAATATAACTGTACCTAATAGTCTAAGACCCTCATTCAGGGTAACCGATGGCAATATAGCTGAAATTTTACTGAACCTTTAATGTTTTAATTGAAGGGTTTTAAAATAGAAACAAAATATTGCAATACATTTTTTTCTTTATAAGATCTGCTTTTATAATGGTCAATATTTTGCGTGTGTTCAATAAAAAATGGTACAATAAAAAGACTAATTAACCAAATTAAGCAGTAAAAAATAATAAGTGCCACCATCTGGGAATTCCTCGAAACGATTTTTAACCAAGAAGTGTTGTCAATCATCCTTGTATAGTGTGATTTAATCATCTAAGTGGTATCATGTCTTGGTAACATGAGAGTGTATGCACGCATAAGAACAGTACTTGAACTCGCTGCTTGGAGCAGGTGCTTTGTGCATTACGATGGGGGACGCCTTACTCCTCAGGGCGTTGGTCAGTATTGCAGATCTGACCGTTGCTATTTGTTCACTGATCATCAACACAGTTGCCTCTGTGACACTTTACCGTTGTCGAAATATCGTCCCACAGATCAAGATTCTGGTATACAACTTACTTCTGATACAATGGATGTATTCGGTATGGATTATCATAAGTCGATCGATTGTTTTACACTCGGGACTTGTATTGTTCCCTTATTATTGTAATGCAGTGTTGGTTGGTTTAACTGAGGTCGTGGGTGTCTCTATTGGGGTCGTGACCTGCATGGCTGTTGACCGGATGTTAGCTGTACACTATGTGACCTGGTATATAATACACGTTACTAAGGAGACCACCATAGCGCGCTGTGTAACAATATGGCTGATAATACAAAGCTTCGCTTGGATTCCATTTGCTCGTAACGAATACAGTGGAAACTGTGTTGCATCAATCTATAATGATTTCAGATTGGAAAAATTACTTCTCGGCTTAATGTTCTTCCATTGTGCATTTATTTCTTTGATTTGTGTATTTGTTGTCGCTAAGAAGATACGAGGTGACAGATTGGTTATGCCTGTTGATGTGCCAACTAACGGACACAGCAATGGAATGCCCTTGAACTTGTATCACACTCCCATCGTCATGTTTGCAATAGTGGTGATCGTGTTTTTCACCTGTTGTCCACTGGCAGTTTCATTTCTTTTATCGCTCGTGAATGATAATAATTTAAGCGTTGACAGTGTGATGTTGATTTATGCAGAACTTTATCATACTGCTTTTCAAGTTTCCTATATCATAACCACGACAGTATTTGTATTCATATTCAAAGAGAGTCGTATATATTTCTTAAGAACATTTTTCTGTTGGTATCCAAATTTCATGGAACTGGCCAATCGTTTGGAACGCAAATTCAAGCAGGAAAGTGAAGAGGCTGTACCACCTCAGCCTCGAAATCAATCTTCAGCAAATGTTGTGTCACCTATAGTTATTGTTAGACCGTGCTCCGACAGTGACAGCGACGGTATGGACCTACACGATATAGATATTTTTATTACTGACACGTCAAATGGACACGGACCTAGGGCCAGAGTTGAGGAGAGTCACGGCCCAAATATCTGGAACTAGTGACTACCTTTTGACCGGAAATGGTCAACATAATCACAAACAAATTCATCAGTATAGCGTATACATATACAGGGAGTAATATTATTTTTTCCGAATGTAAAACGAGCACTAGAATTATGAACTAAGGACGAATGATGAAATTGAGTAAATCGACGCAGAAAGCACAATGAAATAATTTTACTATACCATATCTACATTTCGTCCTCTTAGGATCCTTCATGGAACCTGAGATCAATTGTAAGTACATTGATTTCCAAAGTGTTTCGGATACTATTAATTAATACTGCAAAACAGGACGATTCATATAAAACAATTATAACTTTATATTATACAACTTTCGCTGAAACAGACAGTATTACGTGAAAACACTGTCAGAATAGATTCAAGTTACTGTCAAGTTTGTTTGAAGATTTATAGAATATTTTTCAACAATGCAATTAAATTTATAATGACTTAATTTTCAAATTTGTAATACATATGTATATCACATTTCTTCGAATGGATAATAAGATTAAATATATATATCATTAAAGCAAATAATCAATGTCCATGTGCAATACGTTTATGTTATAATTATATTTTAGTAAATACTTGGTGTAAATAATGAATTCCTTATGTTTTTTTTTATCCTGGTACATCTGGGATAATCTAGTGATTTATTGGATTCTGTAAACTTGATAATACTAATATCTTTCACACTTTTAGATATATCCAAAGTGATACCTTACGCAATGTGAATATATTACATTTGGTATTGACCAATGAGAACGGTGCTTTCCTTTCGCTGCATTCAATGCTGCAAATTTCCTGTTCGGATGCAGAAAACGCGACGATAGAATAAGAGATTGTTTTGGTGCATCTTTTCTCAATAACCAAACATATTAAAGTAATCAACCTAAACATTTAGTAATAAAACAGTAGAATTACAATGAGCTGCTGATTCACAATGACTCAAAGCTTTGTTGTCAAGCGTGACATCATTAAACAATGGCACCAAAGATTACTTTTATAGATTTCCCAATTTTTTTAATGCATATCATATTTTGTTTATTGCAGATACTCACTCTGGAAAATGTTATTAATGGAAAATGTAATGGTTTCCCTGTTGAATACCACCTCTAATCCACTCACCTACTATTTAATATCCTCTGTATTTAAACTAGTATTATCTATATAATGGTGTTTAATCACATCGTACTGTACAAACGGGATGGAATATAAGAAACTAAACAAAAAATGTTATTTTGCAAAATAAAAGTATCGAACGTAGATTTATTGGCTTGTATTGCCTAATGAAGGGAGGTGAGCCTGGAGCAAATCTTATATTAATCCCTTCAAACTTTAATTCATATTAACGAGACTCATGCAAGCAAACAAACGTTCAGCATACTCCCAAATTTATGTTATGTTCATGGATGAGCGTAAACGATTCAGTGATAAAACAAAAAAGTCATTGGGATACATAATATAGTTAATAAATGCTATTATATGAAATCAGCTGAATAACATGTTGATAACATTAGGAAAAGTGATTACAAGTTTCAGTAAAAACTACTATACATATAGCTACTGGCTATACATGTATGTGTAAGGAAGTTTATGTATAAGAGGACAGGACACTTGTATTTATGTAAGACAGAAATAAGACAAACTGTAAATGTACACAACGAAATTCCCTCTTAATTGTAATATTTCATCCAGGTGTTCGATTTAACCTCTTGTTCGTGAGAAAAAGGACGAAAATTAAAAGTGCGCAAAGAAAATATGACATTAACATTTACTTGTGAAACTCTTTCCAGTCGAATGTAAGGAGTAGTATTATGTGCTTACAATATCTATAGGTTCAAAATATCTCCAACGGTATGCATTACTTGATACATATTTATGTATTTAATGATGAATAAATATGCAACAAATGTTATTGTTTGCGTGTATTGTGGCGCAATGTATAACGTCAGATGGGAAAACCATTTTATTCGAGTTCGTTATCTAGTCTACCCTATTGCACAAGCGTATGTCTGTTGAATCTATTCTCCCACGTCAAATATATAATAAGTTTGCATGACATAGTAACCCAATATTGTAAATAATTAATAAATGGAACAAACACCTTATATAGATATCTTTTTATTTATTTAAAATCAATTATCTAACAAAAGTAATATCAAACCATTATTGTATCATTATGATGCACATTGTTAGCATAGATATGTCTAGGTATGTATTACGTACAAAACAATAAATATGTACATAAGACTATCATACACTTGATTTGTAAGTTTCTGACAAAAAATGTGATTAGTTATTTGATCACATATATGACAGTAGGATATAACATTATCGGAAGATTAACAACACTTAACTTAAAATGGTAAGCTTTTCTCTAACCTTTCACTGAGTTGTCTCCCTTTTGACCAGTTCAAATTTTCTCTGTCACCTCCTAGTGTAGGAGAGATGACACACGGAAAGAAATGAAATATCTTCAAAGGAAAAAATAAATCATGACGTCACAATCAGCTTTCGGAGGTCAATTGCAAATCAGATCGGTCAAAAAATGGCAAAACAAATTAGTTGACAGTATTGCTTTTATGTGAAGCAAGAATACATATCAAATTATTATGCAAATGAAAAGTGTCTTTCAAAAGAAATTATAAGGAATAAACAAGGTTTTTTTCTTGTTAAACCACACATACCTAAACTATGAACTATTTTGCATGAAGCACTTTGCGGATTAATGCAAAGTGCACAAAATGATACGGTCTAACCCCAAAAATTGCTTGGTTGTTCCTTAAATAAATAACTACTACCCAGTGTATTCATGTTCATAAAGTAATAATACAGTATATTTCACTATTGATATAGAATACAATGGAATTAATTGTTTACAAGAAGGTTCCACAAGGATTATATGAATAAAGAAAAGCGATGTATAAGTACTTAGACAGGCTATTCAAAATACTTGACAGTGATAATAGAGTATGATAATAGAGATACAATCAGTAATGTCTGTGTCCTGTTTGTTCACTGGCAGTCTTGCTATCGAGATATACTGATGACAGACTTAGGCTTATCAGTACCCGACGATCACCTAGTACACCTCACTACATCTATGCATATCGTACCGGCTACTCACACTGGGTAAACTTCCTCACACTGATCTCTTTACAGCAGTATAATGACCGATGTGAGGCAGTAACATAATGTTGGCTCTATATAGCCATACCACAGAAACAATATGTAAACAGACTTGCACTTTTTTATGCAAAACATACCACGAACACCAACTACATTAACAGCATTGCACCACATGTATGGATTTGGCTCTATGTAACATGTTTAAACAGACCGGCACGATCTTTAGGGACAAATTTAACGTTGAAAGAGGTAAATGAAGAATCATATTTTAAGACATTTCTTATTTTCTTGTAAAACATAACCAAACGTCTTGATTTATTTGGCATATAATAATTAAACTATAAACAGAGTTTGGTTTACGTACAGTAGAGTATATCAAGTACACGCTTACTCAGTGTTTGTGATAACACACCTCGTCGGGTCGTACACATGATAATCATGTGACTGTTTGCATTTCACATACATGTGATAATACAGATACAAGTAATATATTGATATGTAAGTATTGCCCTATGTTCAGTGTGACCAGACCCTGGACCTCGATACACATAAAGGTGGGATACATTCATTAATTTTCATGTCACCTCATTATTTCTGTATACTGCTGACAATGATGATATGTATTGGATATGCAAATTATATAGAAATTATATAGTAGTTATGTCAATAGCAAACAGGTTAACTTAATGTATTATTGAGTATTGATACTGTCTCTCTATAACTACTATATGTAGATAACTACTGTCTGACTATAACTACAACCTTTATGCTTTTTTGTCTTTACTTACTGCATGTCTCATAACAACCATATTATGTCTATAGTTACTGCATGTCTGATAACAACCAGATTATGTCTATTCCTTCTGCATGTGTCATAACAACAGCTTAATATTTTAAATAACTACATGTCTCATAACAACCACATAATGTCTATAATTACTACATGTCTCATAACAACCACATAATGTCTATAATTACTACATGTCTCATAAAAACCACATAATGTTTATTCTTACTGTATGTCTCATAACAACCAGATTATGTCTATACTTTCTGCGTGTCTCATAACAATTATATAATGGCTATTCTTACTGTATGTCTCATAACAACCAGATTATGTCTATACTTACTGCATGTCTCATAACAACCAGATTATGTCTATACTTTCTGCGTGTCTCATAACAACCATATCATGTCTATACTTACTGCGTGTGTCATAACAACAACATAATATCTATACTTACTACATGTCTCATAACAACCATATTATGTATATAATTACTACATGTCTCATAACAACTAAATTATGTCAATTCTTACTGCATGTCTGATAGCATTTAGATTATGTCTTTACTTTTGCATGTCTCATAACAACTATACCATGCCTTTACTTACTGCATAATTATAGCTTTGATAAATCATTTTTGAAAAGAAAACCATACCTTGCGGGGCATTTATATAAATTTAATAAGGATAAAATAAACAAACAATTACCAGCAAAAGTGTTGTGTGAGTTTAAACAATAAGTCCTCGGGTCTAGACCGGCCTTGTCATATTATCGCTTTAACCGAATGAGTCACCTGGACGACGGCAGTGTTTTGGCTGTGCTCTGGAACAGTAACATCCAAAACAAAATTTAAGGAGGCTACCATACATCCACAAAACCACCGTGAAGTGAGACAGGGATGCTTAACTAACATCCAAATATCTAGTTTTATGTAAAACAACATTTCTAAATAAAGACATTAGTCTATCAAAAACGTGATATATTACTCACTTGAGCAGTGTTTGGGGTTGTTTACAAAATTGACTAGTTGAAGGCATGATTGATATAAAACATGAAAATGTATATTGAATATGAATTCTCCGGATTCTTTTTACTTTCACAGATCTGGTAACATCTTGTGGGAGAATGAACCATCTTGTTTCCGTCTGTATCCTATTGGCTGTCGCCTTAAGTGCTGCCGACACCAATAATAGCTATGCAGTTAAATCGGTATGCATCATGTGGTCCAATCATATTGTTAAAAAAAAATCTCTAATAGTAAAATATACAAAGCAAACTTGGTCAAGACGTGGGTGAAAAAGCAATGCATTAATTAAATGTATATTGTATATGTAAAGGATTTGGGTTGTATGAAATCTAATTGCTTCGCAATATGAGCTCTCAGCGTTGCTGATTGTAATTTTGCATTTTACTTGTTTATCATTTCTAATTATCTAAGATAAAGTAAACTTATTTGACAATATATAACTGCTTAAGATATGACCATTATTCACTATTTTCTTAATTTAATCTACCTTTATCCTAGCATTGTGATTGCCAACTGTTCTTAGTCTACTTTTATTATGTCAAGGTATGGTTACCCAGCATCTTAATTTATATCAATCTCAGTACATTAATAAACTGCTTTATTTAGGAAAGTATCAAAGTTTTCTTATGACGTTAAACGTCCATATTTATAGAGTCCAGGCATTTTGCCGGATCCTAGCTGTGGAACGACAGAAAAGATGTGTTTCCAAAAGTGTGATTCCAAGGTTTGCCAGTTCAGGGTCACATGGAATAAGATTGGTGCCTATGTGGAATTTGAAGTTGTTCAAGATGTATCTCACCTACGTCGTCAGAATGTTTGGATAGCCATTGGATTTTCGACTGACAAACTCATGGTAAAGTGGTGATTAGAAGTTAAACAAAACCCTCGCTGCACAGTTATTTTATTTACCTATCGTGATTTGCTTCCTGAAAGATAGCATATGATTTCAGTATTACAGTTCATTGAACCTAAATAAAGTCAACTATATTTATGCAAATTTTTACGCCAAATGTGTTACTGTAACGATGGAGGCCAATCCTCAAAATGCATATGAATGCTAAATTGACGTTGCAAACTAAAATGACGTCAGATATATAACTGCAGCATTGACGGCGACGGCTAAATTGAATGGGTCACTGTACTTTATAGAAGATCATTATTATTTTTAATAACAATGGTATAACAACTAACTTTTCTGAAACAAGGTTTAAAGTATATCTATATTTAGATGCGCTTAATCAAATACTCCCTATATATCAGACCACCAACCTTAAACTCGAGAATTACTTGCAAAATTATTAGAAGCACTATTTTACTCTTTACATCGATTTTGAATTTTTTAAATTATATCACAATTAAGGTTCAGTTTCTATCCATGTTTTCTTTTGTTTCCACCTGTTATTGGCTTTTATTTCACCTGTTTGAAGCTTCCAATTTTAGGCATCCAGCATAGGTGAATGGTATTTTGTTCATGGCATGTCACTAAACTAAGTACTTCTCATGTTTAATTGCATACCAACAGACAGGAACAAGTGTAGTGATGTGCAAGGATCACAACTCATTTACGTCAGTAGAACTTGGCTATAATCCGGGACACTACTACGAAACGATAACAAATGTGAGTACACGTTATACATTAATTTCTCCTTAGACCATTATTATACCGTTTTATGGCCCCTTGCCGATAAACATGTATTTTGCATGAAGATGTGTTTAGGGAAGACCTACATAATTGCTATCTTTTAATAAAATCCGTGTGACTCCTTGCGAGATATTGGAGACCAAAGTAAGGGCAGTAAAATGACAAATGTTTCGTTTCTCTGTTCCAATTAATTCAATATCCGTTCTAAACATATCGTTGCAGGCAAAATCAATTATGCATATATGCATTTTCATACAATAACATCAATAAGAGAAATGATTTAAAAAGAATCATTAAAAAGGATATTAATATATTGCACTGAAAAATCACTAAACATATAAATAATAATGAAAAGACTAGGTGCTAGTTGAAATGACATTCTGCCATATTGTCTCCTGCATGTATGCATGCAATGGACCTCTTGCCTTTGATAATTTAGCTATAATACTTTCTATGCATTCTATACAATTATTAAGAACACATTTTATTCAATATTTCTAGAGTATCAATTATACTTTGGATAAAACAATTAGAAATATTCAAGTAATTGAAACGTAAACATAGCAAAAAATCAACTTGATTTTCAAAATGAGTCTCCGTGACCTGCTTTTTTTGTTATTTACCCACTTTTTCATTGATGTTCTCTTTCAATATTACATCAATCAAAGGATTGCTCATTTAAAATATATTTATTTATATCAAAAAGAAAATGTTGTAAGACTTAAGTCGGGAACATTTCATTTCCCCCTCCCACTTTGATAAATTTTTTTCAAATAAAGAAACGTATTTAGGTCTAAACCGAAGGTATTATAATGGAAAAGCAAAGCTTATCGGCTAGGGGGCCATACAAAACGGCCGGAAATGGCACCCTTCCTTATCTGTTTGTTTTACTCATATATTTTCCCCAAATCTATATGATCACAAAATGACTTGATCAATATAACTTCATAATCACTTTTCCATACTATGTACTAGGTACCAGACTCACTGAAGAACACCAAAGTTTCTGTCGTCGACGGAATTTTCACCTGTCGTTTTCAGCGCCTCATCAAGGTCAAACATCAGCACGTGGCTCTGCTATCAGACGAATCATACATGTTGGTTGGACAGGGTGATGTCGAATTTATAATAGGTATTATTCTGTAAACAACCATTGATAATTTAAAAATTATATGTTTCGAAATCAATTAATGTAGCAATTCCCTTTTCTTTCATTAAACTTCGGAACTGGCATTGTAATGTCCAACGTAAAATTAGTCTTCCATTAATACCAATGTTATAAGGGCTCAGTTGGAAACTGCTGGAATGGCAAGAGAGATACTGGCAGTAAAGTTTCGGATTATAGATGGAAAGGGGACATATTTCAATGGTCGGCATATCATTTTAGTTATTGCAAAATCCAATTAGCTCACACAAGACGCATGGAACAGGATAGTATCAAATAATACACTAATAAGTCCATAGTCTTAAAGATATAGCACAGGCTGTACAACTCGTATACTCTTCTTTTTCCCAAGAGTATTCACATTAACATTATTTGCCATTTACGTAAATGCTTTGATGCTAGTTTAATCTCTCTTTGCAAACGTGATCTTGCTTTGACTTGACCTAGATATATATGGCAGATGCCGTCGATGAAACAGGATACGCTTACTCATCCAAAAAACCTGATCTGTTTTTCTTTGTACTTTTGAACATGCCCCGATGTTTATGTTCACGCTTTGCCCTGGTTTAACTCATGTTTAGTAAGAATAACTGTTTTGTTAACATTTTGGTATTATCCTGTTTTCTCACTTTTCCCCTCACTCATGAAAATATCGTTCGGTATTGATAAGTTTATCTTTTTATTGAATATATGACAGGTTGTCTGCTTACGTTTTTCATAAAGGGATTGAACGGCGTTTTTTTTTTAAATGTTCATGCCGATATGAACGCAAATCGGTTACATCCATATTGCATTAAGCCCGCTAACCAAAACAGATAAACTTATCAATACACCGAATGATATAATGCCGTTCAATTCATATGTTCACATTTTTACTTTAGCACAACTGTTTGATTTTATTTGTTCTCAGATAATTTATTTATTTACTACGTTTCGTATATGCGTCGTCCTTTAAACGACATTGGCGGAACAGCCCTATTGAAATAAAAATTGGCGCCAATAATTAAACGTAGTCATTTGAGCGTTTGACACAGGGGTATTCTCCATGTTATCCGAAGCCAAGCGACCAGACTCACATTGAACAAGGTTGATATATGACGTCATTAATAAACCACGTGTTACGTCACGAGAGTTTTTGCTTTTATACTCACATGAAATGCATTTCTGCTTGTAATTTTCATATAGTGGGTTGCAGCGAAAATGTAAATGTATGCAGTTTACATTTTATTTCATATTATTATTAATACAAAACAATTGCTTTTAGTTAATACATATATTTGTTAAACGGGCTTAGCATAATGTTACAACATAAATCTAGCAAAATTACTTTAACTTTTCAATCCAAATCATTGACTGCTGCGGTTTTGTTAATCGCAACTTGCATGTCATATGAATGGATATTTATGCCATGCTGCTTGTTCACATGGTATGACGTCAAGACTGCAAGCTTGTACACTAGCGAACAAAACTACTCAACAACAATTGTGATTGTAATGGCCGTTTATTATAACGACATTATATAACAACATTATACAACTGTATATGGCGTTACGTAATTTTTAGCAATAATACATATAACAGTAGCTTACATATAACAGTACATAACATTACGTATTCGCCAAA
>JAUMHH010204331.1:0-13159 GCA_032359455.1 Chlamys rubida
ATGTTACAGTTTTTAATTACATTACATTGTAATTACTTGCGACAGTGTAATAATTACATGTTACAGTTTTTAATTACATTACATTGTAATTACTTGCGACAGTGTAATAATTACATGTTACAGTTTTTAATTACGTTACATTGTAATTACTTGCGACAGTGTAATAATTACATGTTACAGTTTTTAATTACATGTAACATGTAATAATTTCTTTTTTCAGTGTTATAATTATATCTAATAGTGTATAATTTACATGTTACAGTGTATTAATTTTATGACATCTTATAGTGTAATAGATACTGGTAGGTGTCTGAAGTGTAAAATGTAATGAAAATGGAGAATATTACAATAAAGGGAGACAACCTATTGATGAAGAAGGAATTTGACATGTGAGTGATACCTACAGGTGAGTGATACCTACAGGTGAGTGATACCTACAGGCAATCAACACAATAAATAATTCAAATCCATTTCAAGCTTCATTGTTTTACTGTGCTAACAGAATACACAACCACATACAAGCTCTGGGTATAAAATGCTCAATTCAGTATTAATATTCAACAAATGCTAATTATACAGCACACATAATTACATCTGTACCAAGACATTGGAATGCTGTGAAGTCGTATAAAAACTAAAGTCATTATAACACAAGTTACAAAAGTGAATAGCCTCAAAGATTTCCTAGTCTTAATGGAAACAACACTCTACTGATAAAAACTCCAGTTCTTTCCATCTGAGATACCTTTCTACCTGTGTAAGGTAATTCAATCACAAAACTCCACCAAACAAAATGTTGTGTAATGTAAGATATTTCCTGCTGATATGCAATTTTGTTTTACATAACACTGCTTCATCTTTTCAAAAATATGCTAATTTAAACTTATTCTAGTTTAAATGGTGGATAAATGTAAATTTTTCTGCTGTCACATAGAATTTAACATAGATATCAGCTGACCTTATCCTGTAGCTACTGGTAGTGGCATTTACAGGCTTAGAGTATCACCCTACACACCCATTCCACAGATGTATATATATATATAGGCAGAAACATGTAATACAAGTGTCATACATTGGTGATGGGGAAAAATGTAGTTTAACTTTTTCCTTTTTCACAACATTTCTCTCTTTAAAAAAAAAATCATCTTTGCAAATGGCAATTACAATTATGCACCAGTCTAGCAGAAAATTACAATGTTATTCTTTGAAATTTTGTAACTGATTGTTCATGGATAAATTAGATTATCATAGTTTCAGGACATTACTGTAGACAGATGATAGCAGTATCGTCTGTTACATAATACATTTAAATCTGCACCAATAGGAATGTCGGTCCAAACCAATGTGGCTGAACCTTATTCTCCCTGGAGGAACGTTACCATGATTAATGTGTCACGTGCGGAATAAATTATACTCATTCTAAATTTCTAGGCCAAAGACATTTACCTGTTATTGACAATATACACATCCTATCATAAGGTGGTCTTACATTCCATGTTTAACAAGACAGTTTACGGTAAACCTCTGGTTGATTTTAATCGGTGGAAAGTTTAAACACATTTTTTCGATAAAAATATTATCTACATAATAGGCATAGAAATATACAACAGTCAACCAAAAAAATCGAAACAATTCTGATGTGATCACTGACTAATTAACCTGATAAAACCTGACGTACATAGGTGTAACTACTGTAATATATATACGTGTATATGTGTAATCAAGTACAGTTTTAATATAGGTAATCAATCATTCTGTTTGGCAAGACATGAAAATTAATTAAGTACCTGGGTAAATAAACCTAACTATTTAAAACAGCATCAAATACACCAATGTTATTGTCATTATGTATATGAAGGGATTTTAAATAAACATGTGTCTGCTCGGTACTGTTATATAAAATATTGCCGTATTTCCCCTAACTAAATACATCTGATTATACCTGTCCGGCCTGGCCTCTGAACTATCTGGGTAAATTTCTTAAATTCACAAATTTGCATATCAAGGTCATGGTCAGTTTAATTAATACTTATAAATTTGTGTAAATTTTTCCACTTGGGCAATAAAAACTTCTTAAAAAATAATTCAGTATTTTGATTACAATAGCTTCGGATGACTATTCATTTGAATCATATATGAAGGTATACTAAATGGGGTTCAGACATTTCCCTCACAACACTGAACGGTATAAAGTGGCATGTTATAGTCGTAAATTGATCTTAATCAGGTATTCAATACAAGAATACAAAATATTTTTAACCTTTTCACCACTGAAGACCATAATTGACTCATCCAGATCAATGCATGGTAGAGTCTACTAAAGTTACATAGGGGTGAAAGGGTTAAGAGAATCAAACAACAGCCTGATGTGAGTTGGCCAATCCCCAATTACCTGTCACTCATATTGTTTGTAGGATGTCACAACGAAATATTATCACAATCAAATTAAACAGTCGCTGAGCTGTTCGAAACATCAAGTACGGTAACAGGTAAATGATGATTGGTCAACATTTGTTATGGTGTCCTGAACTACAAAAGTAACCTTCCAATCATTTAAACATGGCATTGCTTAATGTAAATGAAAACCAACAGCTTCCAACTAAACAATTCAACTACCAATGTTAAAGCTGGTTACGAGTGATCCTTACATTTTAAATGTGAAATACATTATCTTTTGGTGAAAAAGTTAGAATTATTGCAGTGATCAAAATAAATGAAGAAAAAAATTGGTTAATATAAAATTTCAGAAAAACATCAAACTTCACAAGAATCAATATTTTCAGAGAATTCAGAACCAATTAATTACATTGTGGTTAGTTGTTTTTGTATTTACATTATTATAACAGTTATGAGATATTCAATTTCTGATAAACTTCGGGGAAAATATTGGCATTGATGGTGTTTCAGATTAAACTTGTATGAGATTTAACAATTATTTGTAAAATGTAAGTGATCACATTGTAAAAATAATTTTAAACTGTTAAAAGTGATTTTCAGAACAAATATACACAAAGAAAAATCATTAATTCATTAGGTAAGCCAAACTAAAAAAAGTTGATTAATTGTTAATTTATAAACTCGCCGCAGATCGAAGTTAAACCCATGCAGTGTCCATGCAGAAAGTTGTACGAATACACAATTGGTAATGCAGTTTGCTTTGAAGCAGTATAGGGTGACCATAGTTAGACGGAAGTCTTGGCACTGCATCAAGGTCAAAGTCAAGGTCAAAGCAAGAGGTACACATTGTCACTGGCAAGCATATACATAAGGCTCACTGCACTACAAGGTCACTTACTAGATTTCTTCCCCTTCAGAAAAGAAAAACCACCTTTCCCTTTGGACTTAGAAGAAGAACTTTCTGTGTCCTTTAGATGGGAATGTTTGTCTTTTTTCAAAGATGACGTTCTCTTAGGTTTCTCTGGGACAGGAGGGGCCTTTCTGGTACCCTTCTGACCTGACAGAGATTCTTCAGGCTTGTCTGGCACAGGAGGGCTCTCTTTGGAACCCTTCTGACGAGACCTTGAGGATTCCTGCCTAGCACTCTTACCCTTCTCGGCAGTTGAACTACCCTCGGAAGATACAGAGCTCGTTCTGGACGAGATTGATCCTGATTTCTCAGAGGATCTCCTCCTACTCGAATCTCCAGATATATCACTTCCTGGTTTCCCATTCTCCTTGTCTCCAAACATAACCTTTGACAGAGGTGACTGTCTTACTCGTGGGGACAGCGGTTTGCCTCCTGGCGACGACGGAGTACTCCCACTTGGTGATTTCTGTTTACCTCCTTTGGATGAGAAGGTTGTGGTAAGTTTTGGAGATGGTGATTTACGTGGTGATGGCGGTGTTTTACCAACTTTGGGTGAAAGTGGTCTGTTGTGTCTTGGAGGTGGTGACTTGGAAGCTGTTGGTGAAGGGGGTTTCCCTGTTTTAGGAGATGGGGGTTTTCCTATTTTAAGTGAAGGGGGTTTCCCCATTTTAGGTGAAGGTGGTTTAGCTGCATTTTGTTGACCAGTTTTCACTGTAACTTTGGATTCATTTGCGGTAGATGAATTCTGAAGGTTAGCTGGTTTCGCGGCAAGTCCAGCAATTTCTCCAACACCGATTTCCTGAAGTTTAGAGGAGACAAGTGAGGCAAGTGAAGGACTGTCCGGGACATCCTCCAACTTCGGTCCTTCTCCAGGTTTTACTGGCGGTGGAACTTGTACCTTAAGTTTTCTTTTCCTTTGTGGAGGTTCCATTTTGTTTTCTAGCTCCTGAATCTGTTTTTCATTCCTCTGAATCACTGTCAAGTCCTTTGCCTCACCTCCTACGGTTTCTTTCTGAATTACTTCAGAAGTTTGTACCTCCTCTTCATCAAAACTTGTCTCAATGTAAGGTGAAATTTCTTCGATTGAAGGAGAACCGGAAGAAAATGTACTTGAAACAGTAATACTGGTACCCCCTGCAGGCACGATGAATGGATTATCTCTTTCTAAAGGTGTGTGTCCCAAAACTGAACTAGTTTCATTGAAAACATCACCTTTATCATTCTGACTTGAACCTCTGCTGAATTTGGCTTCAAATTTTGCTGCATCAGAAATAATTTTGTTCACAATACTTGAAGACTCGGAGACTTTTCTGCCTGAGGAATCGCTTGAAGTCTCCATTTTGGATCTGATTTTATCAACATTCTTGGTACTCTTTGCTACATTTCTCACACTTGATCGAGATGTGGACTGTCTAATGATTTCTGATCTCAGACTTGTACTATCCCAGACATGAAGATCTGCCCCAGATTCTGTAACCTGTGAGGGAATGTCTCCAGCATCCCTAGGCTCATGATCATCCTTTGGTGATTTTGGGGTCAGACTGCTGGATAAAGTTCTAGGTTTGGACCTTGTTAATATCTCGCATTTCTTTGAGAAAGATTCTTGCCGTCCCATTTTGACATTTCCGTCCTTGCGTATGAAAGGGTTATCTTTTAATCTGTTGATAGGTTCCTTCCCAATCTTCTGCTCACCATTATTCATTTTCATCTGTTTGGCAAAGACAGGATCATATTCTTGCAGAAGTTCCAACTTCTCGGGAGATTTTGGAGAGGTCGGAGATTTTGGAGAAGGTGGCATCTGCAGTTGGGTTGTTGCCTTCCTTTTGGGCAACAAAGCCGGTGGAGGTGACTTTATGTTAACTTTGTTGCTATGGCTACCAAGGCTAGACATTCCTGTAAGAGATGACCGTGGTGAAGTAACACCAGTGTTTGATGGAACAGTAGTTGATAAACATTCTTTAGCATCCATGCCATATTCCTGTGCCCTAGGAGACTTTGGCCCAACCATCATAGTCAAGAGAGTACTACTACTTCCAGCAGGAATCCTGCCTAACTCTTTTGCGCCGGGCGATAATGGCCCAGGGACCTCAGACTTTGTAGTTCTATCAATCTTGGCATTGTCCAATCCCTTTCCCTCGTCTGATGGCGTTTCTGTATCTGTAGCTTCAGTTCTAGACAGAATCTTGTTGAAGTTGAAGCTTGACGATTCAAGTTTACCTGTACTTTGTTTACTTGCGTGGAAATCAAACCCATCACCTTCGGCTACAATTGAGGAAGGTCTTGATGAAGGTTTCGAGGATCCATGCTTTGGACGTCGTTTTGGAAGGGGTTGAGGAGGAACCTTTTTCCCTAGACTTTGAGAAGAGAATGATATTTCACTAGGAGCAGCAATAGTGTGTGACCAGGTGTTCATTGTTTCACTGACAGTGACAGTAACTTGACCTTCAATAGTTTTGATGACCTTGGTATCATCTGTACCAACAGAGTTCTGAACAGTTACATCACTGCAGAGACTGACCTTCGCATCTCTGAAATGATCAACATCGTCTAATAAATCCTCCTTTGTGTGATCCGACGATTTTGTGGAATATTCATTGATGACAGTGTCCTGATTAGCTTCCTCTGTCACAGAAATATCCTCTGGTGTACCTGATGTCTGTCCTGCTCCAAGTTTAACTTGTCCTGGCTCGACATGTTCTATTTTAATCTGTTCAGCAACAGCATATTCAGGTGTGATTTTATCAGTAACTAGGAGTGCCGAGTTCACTCCTACAGCAATCCCACGTTTCACTTGTTCAGATGAAAGTTGTTCAGATTTCACTAGTTCTGTTAATGGATGATCAAGTTTTATTTGTTCAGATGAAAGAGGTTCAAGTTTCACTTGTTCAGATGAAAGTTGTTCAGATTTCACTAGTTCTGTTAATGGATGATCAAGTTTTACTTGTTCAGATGTAAGAGGTTCAAGTTTCACTTGTTCAGATGAAAGTTGTTTGGACTGTAATTGTTCAGGTGAAAGTTGTTTGGACTGTACTTGTTCAGGTGAAAGTTGTTTGGACTGTACTTGTTCAGGTGAAAGTTGTTTGGACTGTACTTGTTCAGGGGAAAGTTGTTTGGACTGTACTTGTTCAGGTGAAAGTTGTACCGACTGTACTTGTTCAGATGAAAGTTGTACCGACTGTTCTTGTTCAGATGAAAGTTGTACCGACTGTACTTGTTCAGATGAAAGTTGTACCGACTGAACTTGTTCAGATGAAAGTTGTACTGACTGTACTTGTTCAGATGAAAGTTGTACCGACTGTACTTGTTCTGATGAAAGTTGTACCGACTGTACTTGTTCAGATGAAAGCTGTTCTGAAGAAAGATGTGTTGGTGTCACTTGTTGAGATGAAAATTGTTTAGACTGTATTTGGTCAGACAAAAGATATTCTGGTTTCACACGGTCCGACACATTTTCAGTTTTCAGCTGAAGATGATCAGACTGAAATCGCTCCTCTCTCACTTGTTCAGTTTCATATTTGTTTACAACTTGAGAACCACTTTCCTTCACACTAACACTGTACTGGGCACTGTAATCAGCTGTGGTAGGCGATGCCTGTATCCCGAACTCCTTGCTGTCTACAGCTAGTTCTGTGTCTGTCTGTGTCCACTTGTCCACTTTGAGGGGCAGTGTTTGGACACTGATGCTAACTTTGTCTGCGGTCAGATATGCCTCAACGTCTGTCTGAATAGACATTTCGGTCATACATACAGATTGCTTAACATCCATCTTAAATGACGTGTCTGCTGTTGTCACTGTTTCGTTGACTTGGTTCATAAGTAGCTGCTGTGATTTAGTGCTGTTTTCCTCATAATTAAAATCCATTTCAGTTACTCCATCATGCAGAACCGCGCGTCCCTCACTTTGTATACACATTTCCTCTTGTTTGACAACCACATCCTGTCTATCATCCTTAAATTCCACGATTTTTTTGGGTGATTTTTCCTCGACACACCTGAGTAATTCCTCCTCTCTCTCATACATAATATGTCCTTCAACAGCAGCAGAACCCTGAAACTGTTCACCCCTATCAAGTGGCATACCTGTAGTTGCTGCTAATTCACTGAAAATATCCACAGCATCACTTTCACTGGATATTTCAGCACTAATTTGATCGTTTTTGATATTAGAGTCCTGAACACTTTGGCTGTAGTTTGTTTCGTAAAATTCGTCACCTATTTTGGTTATGTCATCATCAGAGGCTGTCGCGTCACCTATTTTGGTTATGTCATCATCAGAGGCTGTCGCGTAGTCGTCTTCGCTCACTGTACCAGCATCAGAAACTGCTACAACGTTCATATTCAGGTCTCCGTTAAACGTTGACACACCCTCTAGTTGTGAAACTGTTTTATTGTTATCTGGTTTTTGTGGTACCTCAGTTCCAGTCTCATTTGCGTTTGAGTCTGTGCTGAAGCCTTGAAGAAGTGAGTTGAACTTACTTCTGATCCATGAGGTGTTTTCAGTAGGACTTTTCTCTATATGTGGGGAATCTGGCTTCAATTCACTGTCTTTTACTGTCTTAGATTCAATATCTGTTTCTTCATCAATGGAGGTATCATCTTTGGAAACATCCTCCATTGCCTGATTATAACTCTTGGCCCCCTCATTATCTACCTGAATGTATCTCTCAGTCTCGTCTTCTGCCTCAACAAAAGTCTCTTCTTCTTCATTCTCTGCCTGAATGTTTCCCTCTTTGTCCTTGTTCTCTGCCTGAATGTTTCCCTCTTTGTCCTTGTTCTCTGCCTGAATGTTAATCTCGGTCTCCTTCCCGTTCAGAATGTTGCTCTCTCCCTCCTCCCCCATCTCCATTGGAATACTTTCAGCACTCAAACTGTTTTTTCCTTCTGATGGTTTAACATGTAAACTGCTAGTTTCCTCAGCAACACAGTCTATGATAGCAACCTCCTGCTGATCTACTTGACACAGTGGTGCATCAATGTCAGTTTCTAGAACATGTTTACTAGAATCCTTCGTTGTTATTTCTTTTTCAGCCACCTTTTCAACAGTCTCCTTCTGTCCTTTCTTGCCTTTAGATTTTTTACCTTTAGATTTTTTCTTGTTCTTTTTAGAATCAGCTTGCTTTCCTTTTGTTGACTTTTGATTTTGGTGTTCTTTCGTAACCTGTGTTTTGTCTTTTTCAATAATGTCAGTTTCATGCTTTGTTTTTATTGTCTCTGCACTTTGCTGTTGATTCTGGGATATGTCTACTGTCTCACTTCCTCGCAATAAATCAGTTTGTAATATCTTTATTTCTTCCTGATTTGAATACTCTGTCACAACACTGTCTCCATGGATACCGTTCTTCTCCGTACTAATTCCTTCCTCCTCTGGAAGTTTTTGATCTGAACAGATTTCCACAGGTGTATCCGCCAATGTCTCTATTTCTGAAACATGTGCTTGGTTAAGAGATTCTGAATTGTCCATGTTGACCGCCATGTTGACCGCTATGTTGACCGTGTTATCATTTTCATTCATATCCACATCGACATCCCCTAAGGACATACCGTTTGTATCTGTAGAACCATCCATTGTTTCAGTATCATTAGGCCAATGCCCTTGAATTATCTCTGAACCATCGAGTGAATCCTCACCGTTGGCGTGAGATTGTAGACTAGCCTTCTGTTCCTGATCAGGGTTTTGGTGCCTACGTTTCCTGGTTTCTGTAACAGTTCTGCGGACTTTGAGTTCCCTTGACTGTCCTTCTGTTGGAGTTATCTCCCCTGGTTCCACGCTATTATTTTCTGTACCATACAACATGGCTGATATTGTTGGTTTTACTTTATTATTTAGCACTTTTCTCTTGCTCTGTGTAAGTTCATAGTTTTCATTGTCCGTCATCCTTGTTGATAGAACATCTGGAACACTGAACATACTGTCCAGTTTTTGGTCGAGTGGGGACTGAACAGGATTTTCTCTCATACCACGGTCCCCATAGATATCAACCCCTGTAGTGTTATAATTTTCATTGTCCATCATCCTTGTTGAAAGTACATCCGGAAGTTGGAATATACTGTCTAGTTTTTGGTCAAGTGAGGACTGAGCTGGATTTTCTCTCATACCAGTGTCCTCTGAGATATCACTTTGCATTGTGTCATAATTTTGATCATCAAACACCCTGGTTGATAAAACATCTGGAACACGGTGTAAATGGTCCCTTGTTTGGTCAAATGCAGAGTTTGCTGCCATATTTCTCCCATCAGGATTGTTACTTTTTATTCTTGTAATGGCGATCCTTTCCGATCTGTATTTTGTTGCGGGGGTTTCCGTCCGGCGTGACGTAGATGTAAATGAAGGTCTATTTGAAAGTACACTATTAGCAGGCGTACCAAACAATTGGTCAAGTTTACTTTCTGCCGCTGAACTTAAACCAACTTTTTTACGTTCTGATGACACAGAAGATAATGAATCATTTCTAGCTGTCCAATCTCCAGAGGAAAGGCCTCTTTGAGTGTAAGACGTATCTCTTTGACTGTATGACGAGTCTGTTCCAGGTATGTTACGATTGCTTAACCTAGGAGCCATGCTAGAAATATTCCTTGTAAAGTCCCCTGGTTCATATGCACGTTGTCTGTCAGATGAAAATGAACTATTTTCTTCAGTACCGCTGGAATATAAACTGTCCAGAGCAGAATCTATCTTATTCTGTCTCTCATATGCATGTGATGATACCTGGTCTGTATTACCAGAGGGAGTAAAAATCTTATCCAGCGCTGAGTCCAGTCTAGAGGTGTTCCGAATACTACCAGTGGAGTCCAGTCTCGAGGTGTTCCGAATACTACCAGTGGAGTCCAGTCTCGAGGTGTTCCGATCACTGCCATTGGAGTAACCTAAGGAGTAACTTGGATCTGGAATTGTTTCTCTTTGAGAGGAAAAGGAACGTAACAACGGCTGTCTGCTCTTTTCCCTGGAGAATGATTTCCGTATTGTGGTTCCATGAGTACGAGGACTCTCCATCGTTTCTCCGTAATTCATCCCCAAAAATTCAGAGTTGTAGGATGGAAACATACTGACGCTTTCGCCATTATCCTCTATAGGCTCTGTTTGGTTTTCTTGCTCCCCAGAGGGATCCTCATATTCTGCCCCACCCGATGACCACTCCCTAGAAAGGGAGAAAGCCTTCAATGTTCCATCTGTTCCAGGTGAGGTTTGGTTTGCAAATGAACTGATATCACCAAACAAACTTTTTTTGAAATCCTCTATGTTTTCGTCCTCCTCATTGTAACTGTCATTTCTCTCCCTCCAATGTTCCTCCTCTGACCCCATTGGATTGTAAGAGACTTTTTGTTCACTCCCGATCGTGGACAATCCAGTATCGGACACTGTTGTAGCACTTCGTGATCTTAGCAAATGTTTAGGCCGGTCGTCTCCTTCATCATCAGACAGAGACCTAGTTTTCTGAGAATTTGTTAACGCTTCTGTTGGATCCAGAACTGATTGTGACGAATAGGATTTAGGTTTAACCCCTCCCACGTGATTGATTCTACCCAAACTTCCATAAAAGCTGGGAGATGTCTCTGGAGAAAAACTTGTGTAGGACCGTCGTGTCGCTCGCGTTTCAGATGTATATATTCTAGGTTTTTCTTCAGTCAGAGATCTGACTTTCTGATATCCTTTAAGGCGTAGCTCTTCTATTCTCTTGAGTCGCTCAAGCCTGTCACTTGTGCTGTCCCCGGTGTGTTGGGCCAAGTCATTCAAAGCCTTCTCATGTTCATCGGATGTAGACATATTCAGGTTTCATAATAACAGCAATCTCAAATTTCTGCTTGTCTAGTCAATTGTTTTCATACCTTTAAAACAGTGATAATCTCCCCTTACAAAACATTCTCTGCTATCCATATACAAGCATGTCAATTCAGTCTATAACACTTCCAGTAGGACAGGATGAAATCACATTACATGTTTGGCATGTAAAGGATTTAATCTTACCATAAAATGTTCACTGCAAGACAAGTCCGTCAGTAGACTTGTGTTTTGTATACCACTTCCTGTTTAGCACATGGAGTCGGATAATATATTCCCGAGAGAAGCCCAGTGTTTTGTCAATACCAGGCCTGGCTGAGCCTATACACCACCATTCGTAATCTTCTACACCTCGGCAACATAGCCGGTCATAGCCGGTCGTGTGTGTGTCAGGTACTATAGTTGTTAAACTTGTTTATGTCTCCTAGCCTCGTTGTCAACTGAACTGTGACCAAACGAACAGCTCCATTCAAAACCACATTCTCGCACTGCAAAAAGTGCAAGTCTGCTCCTACACATAGCAAACACTTGTGATACCCTGTGTTAGTGGCTGACGAGACCGCCACTGTCTGGTCTCCGTTGTCTAGGGTGTAGCAGTGGGACGGTTACCTGTGGGCGGCTGAACCTATAGCTAGCACTACAAAAATGGCTACTTTAGTGGGAACTATATAAAACGAGTCTATAATTGATAAGCCTGCATCACCTAACATCAAAAAGCCTGTGTTTGTATAAATCAATATGTGTAATCACTACCTGGAGGCTCCCCAGGGCCTCACCTGGTAAACTGTGGCTCAGGTGTTACATAATTGTCTGGGCCGGCATTCATATACTATACCATATCAATTATCAGTTCGTGTTTCAAGCTTTTTGAATACTGTGTCATTCTCCTGGTAAAGGTTTAGGCCAGGAGACATTTTATCAAATTAAATCTTGAAATGTTTCTAGCAGTTTGATTTATTCCAAACTATGGTTGATTCATTTTCAATTAATATTTTTTATATTCATTAAGCTTCATTTTTAGTATTGAGGTGCAGGACTAGCTTCAAATGCAAATAACAATTCTGCTGATTACAACTTAACGCTTGCAACCAGAGCCACACAATCAATAATTCAAAATCGACACATTTCCATTACATGATAATTGTTAATGGGTATCAATCTGTGAATCAGATCATATAAATTGTTGAAAACTAAACATCAACAAAGTTAACACAAGATTGTTGGTCCCAGGATCCAACTATTATTTACAACAGTGGCAGTCCAGGGATCTAACTCTTATCTACAACAGTGGCAGTCCACGGATCTAACTCTTATCTACAACAGTGGCAGTCCACGGATCTAACTCTTATCTACAACAGTGGCAGTCCAGGGATCTAACTCTACTTAAAGCAGGTGCTTTGACTACTGTCCAACAAGTGTTTAATCCTAATATGGAAAATCACTTCAGAGTTCGGCTGGCTGGTTGATAGTGTGGTTGATATTTATGCATAATTACCAAGGCTACTGAACTGATGGGTTTATTTGCATAACTCCTCTCAAAGTGTACAATTTCAACAAAATTCTTTATGTGTATGAAGTTTTGTTGGTACATAAGGCCCAGTTCGCCAGTTTCCACCATTGACACACAATTACTCATGTGAACATAACATTTTAAACATCCAACGTCAAAAAGAAAGAGTTGTTTTGGAACGTCAGTAATTAGGATACTCATCTTAATATAACAGCTAATCTACATCAAACCACAATAACGAACAGCAGTTACAACAGGTCCACCTGCAAGCAGGGGATATTTCACAAGTTTGCTTGTTTAGTGTAATTTTAACAGCCCACCAACACAATAACATTTTGGTACAATAAAAATGATGTTAAAAAAGATGTTAAGACCATTTTAGGAGCCTCTTACACAAGAAAATGCTTTCTTAAGCAATGTTCCTTCCCGAAAATACAGATGAAAAAGATTATGAGGTGGTATAGCAAAGAAAAGTATGTATGTGTGAGATACAAGAGGCCCAGAGGGCCTGTATCGCTCACCTGTTTCTTTTGTTACATGCAACTGACATATAGGTAACTTAAGA
>JAUMHH010204342.1:0-11205 GCA_032359455.1 Chlamys rubida
TTTCTACCTCTGTAAACTAACATACATTTCTACCTCTGTAAACTAACATACATTTCTACCTCTGTAAACTAACATACGTTTCTACCTCTGTAAACTAACATACATTTCTACCTCTGTAAACTAACATACATTTCTACCTCTGTAAACTAACATACGTTTCTACCTCTGTAAACTAACATACATTTCTACCTCTGTAAACTAACATACATTTCTACCTCTGTAAACTAACATACGTTTCTACCTCTGTAAACTAACATACATTTCTACCTCTGTAAACTAACATACATTTCTACCTCTGTAAACTAACATACGTTTCTACCTCTGTAAACTAACATACATTTCTACCTCTGTAAACTAACATACATTTCTACCTCTGTAAACTAACATACATTTCTACCTCTGTAAACTAACATATGTTTCTACCTCTGTAAACTAACATACATTTCTACCTCTGTAAACTAACATATGTTTCTACCTCTGTAAACTAATCATACTTGCTGCACACTTTTTTACCACTATGTTTATGACATTTTAATTGATATCCACACATTTTTTTATGTTTGTTGTTTTCAGATAAGTCCAATTGGTTTTCTTGCAATATTGTTTTTATGTGTAAAGAGAACAAAGTTTGAAAATATCAACTAAAGAAATGCTACAGCTGCTGATAACCAAATTAAACTAACATTTTTGTCACTTAATTGTCGGTCTGCTTGGCAGCAGCTTTATGAGGCATTTTTTGCAGTCCCTCAACTTACATTAATTTGATTGGAAACAAATTTACTGCAACTCACTGTATTTAAAGCTGATTTCAAGAGGGAAAACCATACAATTAACTGATAAAAGTCACAAAGGGCCTGTCTGAAGAACCATGTGGTGTATATTCTTTACAAATTGGAACATATCCAGGTCAGAGATAAGAGGCACAAAGGGTCCGTTGTTCCTTACAGGTTGAAGTAGTGTAGCTGAGTATATATGTATACACCGGCACATCAAAACACAATATACATATCAGCTGAGCAAGGTGTGGTGAAGTAGGGTGTTTAGGTAGAGGACGCCTGTGTCAGTGCAGCAGGTAACAGGTCAAAAGGGCCCGTGATTACCAACTTAACCTCCAGGTATATTGGAAGAGAAATTGTATCACAGAGAACTTCTTGGGTATCTCCTTTCATGGTTTGAAGTCATTTAGATCATCTCTTGGTAATCAAAGTTTAATCGATACTCCCATATAAAACAAACAGTAGTCAATTAAGTATATAAACTATATTTGCCCATAACAACTATGAAAACCACACAACAATAATTTTATGTTATTTTATGTTATATGTATGACAGAATTATTATAGATTCAAACATTCTAAACATAATTATATACATACAAACGAAATGGATTAAGTTTTAAATATTAATTAAATGAAACTACTAGAATTTTTCGTTGAAGATGTACCCTAATCAGCCATAAACACTTAACTTTTATTATGTAATAAATTAAATAAATAATCTATCTGCAAGTTTAGAAATATTAGAAAATAAACGACCCTCTGTAATAACCCACTGCATGATTGTATAGTGCTAGGTTCATATATACAAATAAGCTTATACTAGTATAATCTTTCACAGATCCACTACACTTTCAGTAAATATTTTGATGATTATTCATGATAATCAATCCTATAGATGTAATGTTTTTAGAGATATTTTATTTGTTTTCATGAAAATGCCCTTTGGGCTGGCTGTAAAGGGGTTCTGTGGATGGTTTGTGTAGCTGTACTGTAGGGTTTGAGTACTTGTAACCTGGTTGATGGTCTGAGAGGAATCCCATGTGTTAGGAGGTAGTGTGATAAACAGTTTGCCCTTAAGTGGAAACTAAGTCAGGTGATCATAGGTTAGCCATTCTCTGTACACCTGCCAGCCTTCCTAGTCGATTAGTACTGAGTTAGTCTGGTATGGATTTTTTCTTTGCTGGTAGCTGTTTAGTACTGTGGAATAGAGTTGTAAAATAAAAAAAAAAAAAACATCAATACTTGTCTAAAATGAAAACAAACTGTTGAGTTATCACACATCTATCGATGCAGTTTCATCAAAACATATTCAGCCATTGGAAAGTTATTGTAAAATAATTTGAACTTACTTTGACTCGGCCTTGACATGACTTAACCATGGGTTGAAGGCATGACAGTGGTAGAAACACACAGTCCCTCTTAAAAGGAATGAGGAATATATATCAATAACATCTTATCCCTTGGACCTCAAATGGGATCACAGTGTTAACCAGCTATAGTTATATAGGACAACAATACCAATATATCATTCTGTCAGTGTCTATGGACTTTATTTAGCAACACAATTGACTGAGGTAATTCTAAGTTCAGTACTACATGTAGCCCAGCTGGAGGTGGTAAATCGCTGGAAACCAGAGGTAGCTCCATTGGTTAGATCTTCTATCTAGAGTGCAGAGGTCCTAGGTTTGAATCCCTGTTTGGCTGTTCTTTGTTCCCTTTCCTGTTACATTAGTGCTGCAGCCTTTGACCAACCCTTATTTCAAGTACTGTGTATATATACTTGGCAAGGAGATATCCAAACCTGGGTTGTATGCATTCTATAATGTCTGTCGGTCTGTAGACTAAAGTTGTCTAGACTACTTCAAAGAAGGCCAAGGTCGTTTCTTTGGAAATAAATTATAAGCCCTCCAACAAAGTAAGCTACATCTACAAGCCAATTTCACAACTCTAGGTGTCTTGAATTTGTAGAACTGGTTAAAATTTCAACACATTTGACCCCCATGACCTTCAAATTAGGTCAAGGTCATTTATGTGAACGATAGCCCATTTAAACAGTAAGCTATAGCTCAAATATCATAGTTCTGTAGAAGTCCTAAGACATTTTATTATCACTTTGGACCCGTGATCTTAAAAAGTCAAGGTAATTCCTTGAAAGAATCTGAAAGCTTTTCATCACACAATGATATAGGCCAAATATCATTACTTTGGGTTTGAGGGTTCTATAGAAGAAGTTGTTTTAAAAAAAGTTGATGCCAGATTGTATATATATGTATGATTGACAGACATTATTTCACTTGATTAAATTTTACACACATTCAGTGACAGATGAAGTGTGAAAATAATCCATCAATCGTTATTTTTTTTTCCCCCATGATTTTTGTCATACTTTTCAATTAAAACTTGAGTTGCTGTAGATACCACCTGTCTCCCACGCTCCTGTGTGGGTACATCACTCCTCCCAGTGATGTAGCATCGCTACCCAGAGTTCACCACTGGATTGACCAAGGACAGTTTAACCATCCATAGCTCTATGATAAGATATGCACAATATGTAACGGTATTGGTTTTGAGAATCTTGCAACAAAAAACAGTGGAGAAATACTGAAAATATACAGTAAACCCTTGTTATAATGCCACCTTTTGTCCAGAGAAACTTTATGGCATTGTAAAGGAGTTTGGCAATAAATTGAGTGAAATGAATATAGGGACCCTGAAATATGTTGATGGTAAGGGAGGTGAGGTGGCAAATGGACCAAAGGGCATTATTTCAAGGTTTCACAGATTTCATAAGGTTCCATATGACTGTACAGGAATTACATAGTGATCATATCCTGAAAAGTCTTTTTCTATGTAGTGAATGTCAGTTGAACTTCATACTAACTCATAAAGGTATACCCATACATGCATATCTTTACAAATTCCCTAAAGCAAGTTTATCTTTTATTTTAGGAAAATCTTCAACCATTCAATTGACCTTTCTAAAAAGATAGTTTTTCAGATCGAATGAAATTACAGTAAATAAAATGAAAAGTTCTTCTGTCGGAGCTAAAATGATAACCTCTGAATTCAAATATAACAGTAAAAGACTTTATTTTTGTATTTTACATATACACTTACAAAATTACCTTAGATCCTTGTGAACACTGACCTGGGTCAATGGAAGTTGGTGTGAGGGGGGAGGGGGTGGTGGTTGAGGGAGGGGGGAACAGTCTTAAATGTTACCTCTCAGCTGTCACGTTCCAGGTTTCATGTTTCAGGGAGACTGGGATGTAATTTGTTGTCAGACGACAGACAAGAAAGCATTGATCAGGAACATTATACTCCTGTCTCATCTCAAAAGTATCCTGTGTTTATCTGACAGGTCAACAATCAAACGTCCCTTTAGCATGATTTCTAATCCCCCTGTTTGATTTTTTAGATTAAATTAGCTCTGGTGGACAATTTGGGTTTGGCTAATTTGATGATCACAGAACTTGAGAAGGCAAGTTAGTTTTGATTAGAAGTATGAAATAATTTTGAGGAAAAATAAGTGACCATGAAAATAGGTCAAGATCATTAATTGAATATTGCTTGATATAGCCCTCTACGTTAGACCGGTTACTGGGCCCTACATTTTTGTAAAGAATTTTCTAGCTACATTCTTCCAGCTTACATCTTTCATTCAGACATCCAAGAAATCAAAATTACCCGGATGAGTGTCTCATTTTTTACTCTTTTTAAATTCCAGATTCTTGAGACAGGTTATTCTATCCTCCAGACCTCAGCAAGCGACAGGCAAAATATCATGACTTGAGGTCATATGGTTCTATAGAAGAAGTTTACATAAAAAGTTGATATTGGATTGAGAATAGATCCTTGCACCATATTAGCTTGCAGGAACGTCTAACCATGTGAGCTAAAAATGTCAATTATTAAGAAAAAAGCCCACAGTTGTTATAAGTCTAATAGGTTCTAGAATTCAAATCAGTTCTTTATTTAGTATGGGGAAAAAATAAGAAGATCAATCACCCAGATGCACTATGAGGCTGTTATAACAGTTGAGGTAATCGCGTTTATCTTTTGACACTTGCATAGGAGTCACATAATGTTCAGCCTTATAAACAAAACCACATGTAGAATCCATTTCGTGTTTGGAAACAGGTTGCCCCGGTGATCATGAAAGGTCATAAGGTCATGAAAGGTCACAGGCTAACTGAATACAGTAGTATAGGGTTCACTGATTGACGTCATTGGAGAGCAGTGACCGATATTTAAGTGGTAAACAAATAAAGTTTTAATAGTCAGGGAGGGGAGAAAGTGGTGAATGCTTCTGAAATACAAGAGGGTACTGACGTTTGGCACATAATTTTAATTTCCATGTCACATAGTAAAACAGAAATAAATCTACAGGCCATCAATCAATTCTGGTTTTTGTTTGACCAAATTTTGTTTAATTTACGATTTTGTTCATGCTCATTTGCAGTGAGGTCTTCTTTAAATGTAATGTTTCCCATTTTAAGTATATCATTTATGGTCTAAATGGCCGTAAGATAAAAAGTTATGAGCATAATTTGGATGAGGTAACTAAGGAATGTGAGACAAAATGGAGTTACTGTCTGCATAGAGGGGACATAACCTTTACATAAAATGTGAGTGAGAAATTATTCAAATGCATCCAACAGGTTTGGTCCGTTTGAGTTTCACATTTTCACAGAGACCTGATTCCAATGTACTTTCAAAATCAAGCTAATCTTTAAAAACTTAAGTTGCTTCAAAATCATATCTACATTTTAAAATCTTAAAATTTCAAAAACCAGCTAGATATGAAACTGTGCAAATATGTTGACTTGAATCAAAAGCCTTGATATATTCATATAAATGTAGAAATTATTTGGAAACACTTATGGAAGCCAAGCAATTTTCCCAGCTAACAAAGCCTAAAAACTCTGACACTACTTGGTCCAGAATTCATGGTCACTGACCCTCTTTTCTTGCGGATTTGTTACACACGGTTCCCATGGTGATAGCAATGATTTATGGACTTGGGTAACAGACACGTGTTTTAGGTTTTGCAATCTGTTAAACTTAACTGTGTTCTACAGATACAATGTGAACGGTTCTCCCCCGTTTGTAGATTATCAAAATTTTGATACACTAAAGAAAAAATATTATACCCCTAAAACAAAAGGTAACCTGCACAGTATAATTATTCATTGTGTGTGTCACAAACAAAATATATTACATACATCTACAAGAATTCTAACAACTAATAGCTTGTCAAACAGAATATATAACAGATGTCTTAAAGGACTGTAACCATTATGGTACCAGAGACATACAAATGAACAACTTCTCTAAAATTATTTCAAAGTTTCTTTCATGGGGTCAGGCCAGGGATTAAACCTTAGCCTTTCGTTCTGGTCAGTTTTTACACTAAAGGGTCAAAATTCAACTAAACAAAACAGAGTGTAAGTACTTTTTCACTGGGAGGAAGTTTAGAAAGTTTTGATTTTTTTTTTCTCAATATTTGAGCATTAAATGATAATATTTTATTTCAGTGTGTCATAATATGTTTGTTATATATATATTTTACTACATTTTTACCTGTGGAATATCAGATATAATCAGTTTGATAAAAATACTTATGTTTTTTGCAGTGAAGACATATACAAAATGTTATGATATGGGGGCGGGTATCGATTTTAAATTGGCCAATCAATGGGTAATTTCTATTTACTGCTGCAGATTTTCTGCTGATCAGCTGCAGTTAATTGAAACATGTTTTGAATAAGAGGTTGTTTCTGTACACATTTGGTACATACACTAAATAATTAACATACCTATGTAATTGAAAATATTTATGTAAGCAAAACCTACCAGAAATTAGCAGAAAACAGTAGAATTGCATTGAGAAGCCCATTCAAAATGACACCTTGTTGCCAGGTGTGACGTCATTAGACCCCGGCATCAAATGTAACAAAGCTAATTTCCTCAATTTTTGGAAGCAGCAATAATTATTTTGTATTGCTCTACTTAACAAAATTATAATAAATAGAAAATTTAATGGTTTTCCTGTCGAATACTTTATATATTTTGTGAGTATGGCAGAAAAGTGCTATTTTTCACAAGTGAAAATATTGGTAATATTCTGTCATACAAGTGAAATATATATGGTATTCTATGGAGAACCCTAAAATATCCTCTATTTATCTATAAACCAAAGCCAGGTAGATATAAATTACTATGGAATATTTATGGCTTATTCCTGATTTTGTTGCTGTAGAAATCAAAACTTTTGGATGTCACTGTGTTTTTTTCAATTGTCTGACCTTTAAGTGAAATGAAAGATGTGACAAATCATTTAAAATATCACAAGTCAGAAGAAATCTGTCTCTTAGACTATAGACCAAAACGAAAATAGCAGAAGTTTATACTTATAACTTCATGAACACCAGATTTGTTACATATTGTTTGGTTTTATAACAAGCTGAGATTTTGTTATACAAAAATCCCGCTATTTGTTATAGAGTTAAGGAGGCGAAAGTGTTTGGCCAGGCTTAGGATGATTCAATGAAATATAAACCAAATAGATCTGAAACACCTATGGGCCAATACCCTATGTATCTCAGTCAGTAACCTTGACCTTTGTGCCCATACCCTATGTATCTCAGTCAGTACCCCTGACCTATGTGCCCATACCCTGTGTATCTCAGTCAGTACCCTTGACCTTTGTGCCCATACCCGGTGTATCTCAGTCAGTAACCTTGACCTTTGTGCCCATACCCGGTATATCTCAGTCAGTAACCTGACCTATGTGCCCATACCCGGTGTATCTCAGTCAGTAACCTGACCTGTGTGCCCATACCCTGTGTATCTCAGTCAGTAACCTGACCTATGTGCCCATACCCGGTGTATCTCAGTCAGTAACCTGACCTATGTGCCCATACCCTGTGTATCTCAGTCAGTGACCTTGAACTTTACACCTATACCTAGGATATCAGTCAGTGACCTTCAACTTTACACCTATACCTAGGATATCAGTCAGTGACTTTTACCTTTACACCTATACCTAGGATATCAGTCAGTGACCTTCAACTTTACACCTATACCTAGGATATCAGTCAGTGACCTTGACCTTTACACCCACACCCGGGATATCAGTTAGTGACCTTAACCTTTACATTCATATCTGGAATATCAGTCAGTAATCTCAATATTTCCAACACTTTTTCTACATGAAACTGGAAGCGATACAACACTGTTGTTTTACAGTGGCTGAGCAGAAGGCTTATAATGCCACATCAGTTTTAGTACTCATTTAATTTATAATAAAACTTTTATTACAGTGTGAAATTTTTATCGTTTCATTTAATGTTATTGAAGCATGAAATTTTATTACTTTATTTTTCACGCTGTGATGCTGATTATTACATAATGCCCAGAACACGTGACCACTATATACCGCAAATCATCTAACTGGAAACACTTGACACGTTTCAGACCCGACTGACTCTCCTCAGGAAACTTATGTCGTCTATCAGCAATAAATAAAAGGTTTCACTTCCAACGGAAAGAAATATGTGTGAAAAAAATCCTGTGAAATCTTGTATGTTTTATGGTTAATTTACCCTGCAAAAACTTGTCTGAGTAACTGCAGTTGGTAAATTAAAAAAAAAACCAGAAACTCATAAAACTTTAACTTTCTGTCAGTTTTTGTTAAATTTGATCTTACACAATTCTAGCATCTAAATGTCTCATGGAAGTAAGGCTAATAAAAAACATGTGTGAGTGGAGGCAACCATCAGCTGAGGCACTTAACAACGTGTAAGTTATGGCCAGGGGGGGGGTAACTCCTCCCACCATTATTTCACATCCCAAGCTATTGTTTCCTGTTCCCACTCGTATATCATAAACACGTGAAAAACTGCACCGACTGTCCTCATATCAGAAGTCTCATTTTCTTCCCAACTTCAAATAATTTGATACGTCTTTCAGTCAGGTTATTTCATGTTTAATTTCAATCTGATAGTATAGATTGTATGGTCATTCATTTAAATTTATTTGTTAACTAAGATGAAAGTAACTCACAAAAGTAAAATATCAAATTTACTGGTATTTCAGAGCTTCAGTTGGTATCCTAGTTTGGATCCCTGACTTTGTTGTTTTATAATACTGAATTACCTACATCATCACATTTATTACATCTGTATGTAAAGTTGTTTCTATCTTTATACATGTAGAACACTGTCTGGTCAGCAAGCTAAAGGGCCCTGCACATGCAGTGCGGGACCTGCATCATATTGCAAAGCATTATGAACCACCGCAATACATTTTTAAACTGGACTTGCCCTGAGTCTATGATTTGGTAAGGTTCAAATATGACTTTAGGGCTGAATGGGTTAAAATAAAGTAATAAGGTGTTACAGACACTATGTTCTCAAACATTAGGACTATCTACCACTTAGTACAATTGTATAAGCGAAATCAGACCCATGGAAAAGCTTAAAATGCCTCAGCCAATCAGAAGCCACAGCAACCATCTTGGATATCAAAATACATTTTAAAAATGTTACACACTACATTATCAAACAAGGACTATCTATACACTACGTATTAACAAAATCAGACTAACGACACAGCCTTAAATGCCTCAGCCAATCAGAAGCCACGGCAACCATCTTGGATTTTGAAATACAGGTTTTAATGTGTTACATACCTTGTTATCAAACAAGGACTATCTACCACTAAGTATAAACAAAATCAGAACAACGGAACAGCCTAAAATGTCTTGGACAATGAGAAGCCATGGTAACCATCTTGGATTTCGGGATCCCAACAGTATGTCCTAGCTTCTTCATTATGTCAACTATCCACTAAGTCCCAATATTACTATCAAGTATGAACAAAATTTTACCATAAAAAAGATATAGTTCAATTTGTTTCAGCCAATCAGAAGGGACTGATGGTGACCTTCATTAATAGCCATCTTTGAAAATTGCTACTAGCAATATCTCATTACTTTGGGATCACCAAACACATTTTACCTCCAAAATAAAAATGGCGGGTCTGAAAGAGTTTTCTTCAATAACAGAAACCTTGACATTAAATACCCGTTTTAAAAGCCCTTTTGTACATCTATATATAAAAATGTATCACCATGTGAAATTTCAAACTTCTGGATTTTGAGATAATTAATATCTAGAAAACAGACAGACAAATAGACAGCTGACAGCCAGCCAGCCAGCCAGTCAGCCAGACAGACAGACAGATGGACGGACAGCTACAAGGACAGATGGATGGACACTGTTATATTTTTATATATTATAAGAACACACATGCGCTGTGTTATTTAGAATACATCAGCAAAACAAGATGGTGAGAAGGAACAATATAGACTAAAGAAACACAAGGAAAACTTCAATGATGTTTATGAGAACGACATTATTGTGTGGGCGAGCATGCATGTTCACCTGCTAGCAGACACTAGTGTAACGAAAAGTACATATCAAGTCACATTATCTACCTGCAGTGGCTGCTCTATTGTTAACAGACAGTAAGAGGCCCAGTGGACCTGTATTGCTGACCTGATTCTTTTGTTATCTGAACAATACAACAGAACAATGCTTCTGCTAGTTTGAGACCATTGTGGTCTTCTCAGATTTCTAATTGATGCAAATACGACAGGACATCTTGTATAACATATGGTTTAAAATGTTCTGATGAAATAGAGAATTAGTTAAAAACGTTTTTGCCCTAGAAATCAGATAACAGGGTAGCTATTTTTGATCTACAGTAGCATCAACTCAAAATAACAGCATCTACTCAGGTAAAATTTGGTTATCGTGGTCCTGGTGAAAGTTGAGACGTATAAAATGTCTCAGCCAATCAGATATCATGTATATATATGTGGCTATCTTTGATAGTGAATTTGTAAAAGAATAACAACAAATTGAAATCGGAAAAAAAAAAAAAAACATGCAAAAAACAAAGCAAACAGCATTAAGCCACTGCCAGGCAGGGCCCATCACAAAGCAAATATGCTTCAGATCAAATTTGACTAAACTCTCATCAGCCATTCAGAATAAGGTTTTTGAAGAATTTTTTTTTAGGAATAAATGGATGGTCAATGTAAAGAGACATTACACCATGGTATAAACTCCAGGAGATGTGTCAGTGTAGAGACAGACTTCCTGTTTACCAGGAGATATGTCAGTGAAGGGACAGACTTCCTGTTTACCAGGAGATATGTCAGTGTAGGGACAGACTTCCTGTTTACCAGGAGATATGTCAGTGTAGGGACAGACTTCCTGTTTACCAGGAGATATGTCAGTGTAGAGACAGACTTCCTGTTTACCAGGAGATATGTCAGTGTAGGGACAGACTTCCTGTTTACCAGGAGATATGTCAGTGTAGGGACAGACTTCCTGTTTACCAGGAGATATGTCAG
>JAUMHH010204353.1:0-13159 GCA_032359455.1 Chlamys rubida
AGGAACATGTCAAAGAAAAGGCAAAGGTGAAAAAGGTATGTAATATGTATGTTTAAATGTACAAAAAGGTATGTAATATGAATGTTTAAATGTACAACTAGTGATCATGAGTGATAAATATAAGAGAAAAATACGTCCAATCATAGTTAATTGTACATAGAGCCAGAGGTTAACCAGATTACAGTGACAAAAATCGTACACAGCATCCTCCTGGTGAGGATGCCAGTCTTTCACAGAAATTTACATACTAAAAACATCCTTGTGTCGATTTGCAAAGCTGGGAAAACTGGATACCTGGATTTATTATAGGAAAAAGATTCAAATAATTAAATATATTCATCCATTAGAAATTCTGAAGTTTTTCAGGAATGAATCGACAAGTGTTGTATAAGGTAATAAGGTATGACTTCTTAAATCTTGTTGAATATCAATCGAGTGATAGCCAAAAGTGATTTTACTTAAAAAATGGCTGTTACATATTTTTTCAGAAACTGTATTAAAAAATGGCGCTGTGCAAGTAATAAAATGTTTGTGACATGATCATGATAGCCCATCAATGCAACCATATTCATATAGTTACATGTATTGTTTATAATGTAAGGTTTGGTACAGTAATACATGTACAATGTATTACTATCCCAAGCATACTCGATTGTTCTTGTGGTACTTAAGGATGTACTCTTCTGAGGTTTCAGTCACGTTCAAATCTCGTTTTGATCTAGTATAGCAGGTTTCCAGCTTGTGTGTAGTACTATTGTGTAAGAGTGAAACAGTAGATGATAATTATATAAAACAAAGTTCTGGTTTGATGTCATTATTTTTGCATTCCAGGCGATTGCACAGAAGAATGTAGAGGCTGCAAAGATTTATGCTGAGAATGCTATAAGGAAGCGTAACGAGGGTCTGACATATCTGAGGATGGCTGCCAGACTAGACGCTGTGGCTAGTCGTGTACAAACAGCTGTATCTATGAAAAGTGTAAGGACCATATATATGGTTTGGTTTAAGCAAAATTATTTGTCACCAATATTTTGTACAACTAAATATTCAATGTTGGGAATTTTTCGATGCAAAAGTTATTTTTCTTGTCGTTCTTACATCTATTGCAGAACATACATTATAAAAACTTGTAATTATCATTCCACAGCTCAGAATCTCATTGTTTTGTTGATTCACTTATGTCACATGGCCTTACGTGCCAACTTTTCGATTTTCCATTGGGAAGATAACACATGCTAGAAGTCTCCCTCCAAAATAGGGAGAGTTGGCAAGTATATGCACTGCATCCTGTTGGTGGTACAAATCTGCAAACAGATGTGTGAATGATTATAAAACATGGGATAATTTTTGCTTTAGATACTGAACTTCAGTGTTTTGGGGGAGGGAACAACAGGCTCAGAGCAACCATTCAGTGCTGTAATTAAGAAGCCCCTAAAATGGTTTAAACACCTATTTCCTTCTGCCATGTTCAATGTTCTTTTCTGAACCCAACTTCATTGATAGTGAACTGTATGTATCACTATGGTGTATGTTGTGTATTCTACAATGTAACAAATGACTTTATTGTCTTGATTAGCCTTTAAACCATTAACGGACATGTTCAAATTACATATTACATTTCTTGGTTCTGCTGAATATGTCAAAGCTAGAATTAATGCTAATAAATATGTACATGTGTACATGATTGTACAAAGAAAGGTTTCATGTAATAAAACTATTTATTTAAAGTGTTATCTTTATCGTACATGTTTTATAAATTCATTAATAATTCTTTTTGGATATAAATATGTAAATTTGATCGACATTTTTCTCTCTGACAGATGGTGAAAGGCATTGAAGGTGTATCAAAATCCCTGGAGAAGGCTATGTCTTCTATGAATTTAGGCGAGGTAACTATATATGAGGTGTATTTACTGTGAAAGCATTAAAGTGAAGCTGAAAACTAAAAACAGACTTGAGGACATTCTTCGTGTAACTCTAGATCTTCTCCCCTCCACCCATCATAAATTATCCCATATCCTCACTACATAGCCCAGCAATCATTATGTATTATATTATTGATAGAAGTGCTATCCACCCTACCCCTAGAGTATTTTTTGTTCAAGGTTCAAATTGATTTTTTTCCCCCTCAGTATCTTTTGGGAGGGATGCCAGGGATGCCTTCCCCAGGAAATGCAAGCTATTTATAGGTCACTGAAATATGAGGTCACTTAAGTTGATTTGTTAATATTTTTACCTCAAAAGAGGTAAATTTTGTAAATTTGATTGAACAGTATATATAGTAATGCAATGATTCTGATAATAATTCAAGTGACAGCCAACATGAGTTTGGAATCAGTTGGACTGGAGAAAGAAATATAAGTCATGATAATTCTGACACTTTGTTTCTAGCAACTGGATGGATGAATGATTGGATTAACAAGACTCGACTTTAAATATATACCTGGTATAATTTTCATACATTTTGAAATGTTTTAGATATTAATGCATCTCTGTTTTAGGTTGATAAGGTGATGCAGAAGTTTGAGCGACAATTTGAAGATCTTGATGTGCAGACATCGGTGAGTGATTCGTATTTACTAATTTAGTAAAATGTCTGAATATCCCCTCTGTTTATTGAGTTTGTTTTCCAGTCAAGTATGATTTGAATATTGTGATTTAAATTATTTGCTTAAATTACAGTCAAACAATAGTATATTAAGATCAATGTAACCACAGTGAAATTTGATTTGAACAAGGTATTACAGGTAATATCAAGAAAAGAAAAAAATCAAGAAGAAATCACCTGCCAGGAAACCAAATTCTACCTCAGCATTAATATGGTCTTCTAGATTTTAGAGTTTGTATTTATGTGTATGATGAAAACATGAAAGATTTCATTTGATATTTAAGATATGATTTCCAAATCCGTCACAATGTTTCTTTTATTAGAATGTACTTTGATGCTGTGGTAAATGCGTACTGAGATTGATATGAGGTACATTTGTACTAAATATTTTTCCTGTCAATTCTAGACACTAGAAAACACAATGAGCGATGCCACAACGCTGTCAGCACCTACAGAACAGGTGGACGACCTCATCAAACAGGTTGCTGAGGAGAGTGGTCTTGAGATGATGGACCAGTTAAGTGACCTCAGTGTGGCCAAAGACTCCGTCAAGGTCAAGGATAAGGAACATGCACGGGAGGATGACCTTAGTCGCAGGTAAGTGGTGTTAAGGTTGAAATTTGTGTAAACACTGACCCAGATATTTTCCTGGCATTGTTTTTGTCAGCAGAACATACTTCAGGGAAGGAAAGTTTCTTGTTGCATGCTTTTTTATTTCAAAAAGAGCCTAAACCTGTAACTTTCCAGAACTAGTATTATATCTTTATATGTCCAAAGTTTTATAGAATAGAAGCTAAGAAAAGAATGTTAAAGGTGAAGTACTGGTAAACAATTGGAGATCAAAATCTGATTAACACTTCTGCAGATGAGCCCTATTGTTGTTTTAATTTGACTCCAGTTAAAGTTACATACCTTAAGTTTATGAGAGCCGAAAGTGGAAATGACTTATTACCTAGCCAATCTCCATGGCATGTTGTAACTTCAAAAGCTACAATTTGAATTAGTTATGGTGTTATAAATTGTATAAATTTCTTTTCAGATTACAAGCATTACGGAATTGAGGATAATCTATTTATGTTGGTGGAACAAATGTAATCTACGCTGTCTGAGAGAGAATGTTTCCCCTCTGGAACCCCTGACCAGAGAAGTTGCGAGCTTGAGAAACAATAAATGTACCGAGTGAATATTATTGATGCAGAAGACATTGTTGTGAAATGACCATAGCTGGTTCAATAATGAAGGCAATAGACTCTTATAGAGTTGTTTTTAACTAGATACAGAGGCTGATTGTCATTAATAGATGACCCAGTATGTGTAAACGAAATAGAAAATTGCCTCGTACCAAAAAATACAAGTGCTATTTTCAACTCTTTTATTTCAAACACCCTGTTTATTTAAAAGTAATTTTTGACCCCTTGAGAGTTTATTTCCATTATTACAAATCTCGTATATCAATAAACAACTTTTCAGTGGAATGAGGCTAGGTCATCCCCTGTAAGTTAAGGGAGATAACCTACCTAAATTTTGTAACATTTTCTTTAAGGATTAAGGAAGAGAGTCCCAGTACTCTGTGTTGTTTCTTCAAGATTTATCTGACTCGGAATTACTAGCTCATTTACTCTAACAAAATGATACATGTGTATGAAAGAAAACAAATGTATTTACATATCCCGTCACAGGGATTTGATCTCCTGACTGTCCGACATCTTAGTTATAAAGCAGGGAGCTTATCTGCTGTGCTGATGGTCTTGCTATTTGTTATGTTAAAACAATGTACGTCTTGCTACTTGTTATGTTAATGAATGCACTTTCTGCACCATCACTGGTAATAATTAATAAATGTTTAACCGCCTACAAAAGGCCTGCAGCCTATAAATGTCTTCACAAATTATTTGTTCATAACATAAATGGCTAGTAGACAAGTAGTGGGACTCTCTACCTTCGATGATTAAACACCTCAAAGCCACCTGGAGTCACAACGCCAATTTTTATAATTGAAATATTACTCTTAAAAATATGTACGGTACGAGGATACTTGCAAGTATGGTAACATATGTAAGTGAAGAGACTGTTATTCCTTGTTAATTTAAAACTTGAGAAAGCTAGGTCTTGTCCAATCAGGAAAGGTGAGATTAAATTTATATGTGACAGCTTGACATAAATGGCTTGATTGTATGTAAATGTGGGTGATGAGATAGATTGCGAGAGTTTACATTCATTAACTAGTTGTATGTAAGTGAACTTAACTTTATTAAACACTGATCATGAAATTTTATTTCTGTGTTTTATATATCAGTGAGCCATGCAGTGCTGTTGGATGTGTGCAAATAAGAAACGTGTGTAAGTAGGAGAAATGATATATATTTTCACCTTAACGTTATTCTATATACTGATAAGTATATCCATATGGAATTGGTTGAATGTTTTTGTGATATTAAAAACTTAATTGTGTTCCTATCCTGATTTTTAATTTCATTTGAAAGCTATGTGACACTGTTGTAGTGTACTAGTTTGTTAGCAGCAAGGTCTTAGGTGCCTATTCCGCTGATTGTGGGATGTGATCGTGTCTTTACAGCAAGAAAATGTACTCATGTTGCTTAACTCCACCCACCTAGAACAGAGTTTAATATTGTCTGGGTGGAGTATTACGTAATAATATAGCACTATAAATCACCTGTTTGAAATACAGTCGAGTAACAAACAGATCACCAAATAAACGTCCACACATCAAATGACACCTGAAGGTACAACAAGGGGATTGTGTGGTAGGATGTGTTCGAGTAAAGCTGCTTTCCTGATGGTGTTGAATACAGGTATATGTATACATATATGTATAATGTCTGTCCTCTAACAATGCAAAGGACGTTGGTGTAATTTCCTAGAAATCAGATAGAGTGCTATATAAGTGTATACTAATTTCCTTTAATAACTTTTGAAAATAACTTGGTACAGTATTTCATCTTTCATTGGGTAATTTAATAACATGAAACTACTTGTATACATAATGCAAACATTTCCAAGTTACAGTGAGAAATATATCTTAATACATGTACCAACAAGTTTGTCTGGCAGTGCTGTAACCTGGTCCAACTACTTACAGTGATTATAAGTTAGTAACATTGTCAGAAAATGTTTAGGCTGCGACCATTATACACAATTACCCACGTAAAATGTACACAATTTACCTATACTGAATTTCTTCAGCAGAAAAAGAAATCTTCAAGTTTGCTACATACATAGCAGTAATAATAATAATACTACAATTTATATTTCATTTTAGGTTTAGTTCAGTTTGATAGCAGCTATACTACAATACTAAAGAGAGAGTGCTTTCTTCCTAGTTCTATATAATTAAGTTTTTATTTAGATACTTTATATTAATTTATACATGTACATATATTACAATTATTGGTTAAAATGTTGATGATGCAGAAAATTTTAAATACAACTTATGATTTATGAACTTTTGTTTGTTGTATTTTCCTTAGTGATTGTTCAAACTTGCATGCAGGGGTCGTTTACATTTACTTTGATTTTCACTTATCATAAAACAGATATGGAACTCCCAGAAACAACACCAGTACATAACATTGTGATATTTAATAGCAAGTGAAAATGATACTAAACACCACCCCATTTCCAGTATTTGGGTGGCCAGTTTTATACACTGCAACAAACTTTTGCAAGGTACCCTTGTCCATCAACTGATTGGGCATACACAATTGAAGACCGACTTTAAACACAGGAACTTTATGTCAATAATGGCTAGTTTAGAACAAACGATAAATACTTGATCACATTCACAAATTTCATAGAATCACATTTTAAGGTGTTTTGTTCTCTCACTTTGTGATCCAGTGTAATTTTCATTTTGGGGGTAAATCCTTTCCATATCGACAGCAATTCAAATTGTAATGAGCCATGCAGCTGAGGTATATGAAAATAAATCTGTTATAAAACAAGAGTCCCAAAGGCCTTCATAGCTCAACTGGAATTTCATATTTTAAATTAAAACCTAATGAAAACCATACACTTTCATAAAGCGTATAGGTTTTTCAAAAGAAGCCATTTGAAGTTTTTGACATACGAAATGTATTTCAGTTCTTCAAAAGAAGTTTAATTTTTTAACATATTTGGCCTGTGCGACCTTGAAAGTAAGTGAATTCAAAAGGTATCTTTTGTTTGCAAACTTCGTCAGGCTCTCTCTAAGGAATCTACCTTTAACTTTTCAGAAGATGTCATTTAAGTTTTTGACACATTTGACCCCTGTGACATTGAAAGTAGGTCAAGGTAATTTTGTTTGCAAACATTGTTTGGCTCCACCCAGAAAGGTTCCAGCCAAATATGACTTTAGGCCTTTTAGTTCTTCAAAAGAACCAAACCACGGCATAAAGCTCACTTTGAACCAAGTGAGCTAAAAATAAAACTTGATATCAGATATATTTGTATACAAAACAAATACATTGTTTTGTACCGTTTAATGTCTTTCTTCATCTACCTAATGTAACAAATGAATAATGTAAAACCTGGACACTCAACTCAAAAAACAAAAACATTAAGGTAGGACCGGCAGTACATGATCTATATTCCTTGGTATTACATGGTATGAACATCATAATAGATCAGAACAAGCTGTCAAGGAAGCTGTTAGTGTTACACAACCAATACAGCTTTTTGACAACTTATCAGAAAATAGATTCAAGAATGTTAATTGAAGTAAAATATAATGAATGTGAATCATAACAATACTTTCACTACCTTATCTTTTGATACCTCATCAGACACTGTACACATGCATACTACATACAAGTCACATTTTTTCATTCAAAAATCAAACATACAATTGTATGTTGGTGTCTGTTCTACGTCACTTTACTTCCTCAATCACTAATGGTTTTTCTGTCCCTATATCAGCCTCGTCTACGAATTCTGTTCCCCTGCAGCGCCGACCAGTTACAGGATCCACCACACAGCCAAGTTTGAACACAATACGATCCACTTCATGTGTCACTTTACTCGAGCTCCTGTCCGCACTCCTGGGAAGAGATTTGATCAGCACTATGTCACCTATCAGACAGTCCATGGAATTATCTTCAACCCAAATGGACCTTTTGGTGGAGAAATACTGAAAATGAAAACAAGTTATGAAAACAAGTTATATTTTCTTTTCTCAAAAACAATCCAAACCTTATCAAAGATCAGGAGACATCCACTTTACTAGTTAAGTAAGGGGCATCAAGCGTTCTCATTATTACAAGTAAAACAAGCATACCCACCATTTTAATTCCTGTAGGAACTCGATCTAAATCAGAGATTTATAATGATATAAATCTCTTATTTAGATAGAGTTCCTCCAGGAATTACCACCGTTTATACAAAATTGGGTCCCCTTGGCATAAGGATGCTCCAGACTAATATAGGATAAAATCCCTTAATCCCTACAGTTGAAGAAGGATTTTAAGGTTTACCTCTATTTCCCGTATTGGGCCCTGCCCCTAGGGTGGCCACACCCACCGTTTATACAAAGTTGAATCCCCTTGGCATAAGGATGCTCCAGACTAAATTAGGATAAAATCCCTTATAAATCCCTACGGTAGAAGAAGGATTTTTAAGTTTTACCTCTATTTCTCCTATTAGGCCCTGCCCCTCTGGTCCCAGGGTGGCCACACCCACCGTTTATACAAAATTGAGTTCCCTTGGCCTAAGGATGCTCCAGACCAAGTTTAGTCAAAATCTACTTTGCCGTACATGACTAGTAGCGTTTTAAAGGAAACGTTGATCCATGGACGGACGACGGACGCTACGGTGTGGCATAAGCTCACCATGGTCCTTCAGACCAGGTGAGCTTAAACCAATTTCACTCATCACCAGCAAATTATTTTACTGCAATCTGATTAAAATCATGTGTTAGGCTCCTTTAACTTCGTACTACGCCTGAAGCCATGTAACAGATGATTTTAATCAGATTGATTTTACTGTGACTGTTAGTCTGTACTGTCAATTGGCAATGCGTTACACTGGGTGTGAATCAAACTTAATGGTTGAAAATGTTTCAGCTAAAAGTTCCAAGTGTTTGTTTCCATTCCAAACGTAGTTTATGACCTACTGTATAGATAGGCATAAATAATGTGTAAGCATCATTTTTATGGTTATTAGAAATAACTTTTTACAAGAGTGGACACACTAATATGATGTGCATACACTCTATAGTAAGGATATATATACATCATTTACTACATTTATAATTTTACATCATTTTCAGTACAGCACCGGTACTGTACCCGTGCTCAGTTGAGAGCATTTGTGACTTTTCTGACTTGAGTTCGAATGAATCCTCCTTTAGTGAAAGGTGATCCGATGTAACTGACTATCTCCTTTTAAAATGTATCCGACAAGAAATTTAGTTATATGCTCAGTTGTTTCGGACTGTGTGAAACTGAAAGGATAGTAAACTAACTAACTTACTGATTTCAATTCTCTGTCAAGAATCATCTTTTGGGTGTTAACTTTCAGAGCATTCGGTCTTGCGGTACTCCTCTTCACAACATGTCCTATGAACATTGAACCAACTGATCCTTTGCCGGTAAAGCCTCGTAGAAGTCCTACATACTTTGACATTTTCGTATGTCCTCTGAGGAGCACCTCTCCTCTCTCCTCGTTGCGGATAAAAGAAGCGTCAATTAGATGGAGATTAACAAAACATTCAAGAGACTAAGAGTAAGACACTAAAAGTATTTTAATAAAAAAGAAAGCATGAGATAATACGGAAATCGGTACTTTTTGTATAAATATTGACCCTATTTCATCTCTGTCTGATCTAAATGAGGAATTATTAACAATACCAAGATCCCTTATTTTGTTTTCTTCAAAGCGAATACAATTATTTCACCAGAAGTTTTGTGTTTTAAAGAAAAACTGAGTTGTTTCCCCTGCATTGAACATCCAGCATCTGTTGCAGCCATGAAACAGTTACCGTTTCGCTTGATGTGTTATGCTGATTGTAACAAGCAGCTGGTAATGATTTATCTAATATTTTGTATATTAACTACACATACATACATCTAGAAAAATGCACTTTGTCATGTTTTATCGCACAAACTTTTTAATTGATGCAGTTATTTTTTTTAGAATAGTAGTAGGGACATATACAATTGTGCAGCATCAAAGGAGTCTGACGTTTTATCAATATAACTATAACAATCTTTATATTACAAAATCCCCTTATACTACAAAACAAATATTTTTCAAAGTATAAGGGGTATTTTTTTATATACAGATTTTTATAGTTATATTGATAAAACGGCATACTCCTGTGGCAGTATATCTGCTATTTATTGTTAATTGACTTTGATCAAATCTGCTAAATAGATTGATTATTAATGTACACATTCGAATAAAGAATATTAAGGCATGTAATTGAGATTACTATACCTTGCTTTTTCTATTTTCATTATCCGAAATCAATAATATTTATGCTTAAATTTTACAACTGTTTGTAAAATTCAAATTGGGAAACTAGTATACATTTTTTATAAAAATTGGGGAATTATTTCAGATTTTTATATTCATTTTGACAAATCAGTCAGTTCTATAGCAGACAGCTCTCAGCTAAAGGAATAGGATTTCTAGCCAAGTCTGTAACACTTGACCAGATGATTCACCTTTAGCTCTCACAGCTATTTACTTTGTCAGATGATTGTCCATGACAGTGACACTGAGTGCCAGTCTTGTTTGACAATACAAATGCTGCCTTTCAATAAGCATAGATGTAAAGATTATTACAAAGAATAGATCAACCAATTCACTAAGTCTCTTAAAATGTAACAGTTTGATGATAAGCAGATTAAAAAAAACAAGATGATGTCTGCTGCTTTCAAAAATGACATTAAAATAAAAGATATAGTTAATGTAGTGGAAGTGGACTGGGTTGATTGTCAATGTAATGAAAAAAAAATTAAATGCTGAAAATAAACACTAAAATGTTATGTTTTAGAGACTGCATGAAGAGGTCAGAATATATATATATATATATATACCAAACTTGTCCACACTGTTGGAATTACTTCTTTGCCCCATATATATATATATAGATACAATTCTTTTATATACACAGACTACCACTAGAAGATAGCCTACCGCTGACTGTGAAGCTGGAATCTGTTTTCCTGAACTAAGTCAGATATGGATGACTCCTGTCAAGAAGATCAACAGGCCCGTCAAAGCTTCATGGTCAAGTCTGTGTCCGGGGAGTTTGACAGTGGTGACCACCTGGAAGAGACGGAGATGACCACTCCACTGACCTTGTTCACTGATGACATTACACCAGTAGGAGGCCGGGAACACTCCCTTGACCACCTGGCATTTCTTCCTCGAGGTGACCAGAGGACATCTTGTCGCGGTGTGTGGTCAATACATTAGAACCTTATCAAGGCAATGACACCATCAATAACCTGTAATAATTGTAATAGTCATTATTACAATTATTATAATTATTAGTAATCCACAAATTTCTTACTACAGATTTGATATGGAAAGGACTTCGTCTCAACTTAAAATATCCATTATATAATTTCATTGTACCAGATTATAATTGAAGCATTGTGATATTTTCTTATGAGTTTTGCATATTGTTTCTCTCATTTTCACATAAATAAATAAAATAAAATAAATATACAACATTTGATATAGCACCCTATCTAGCTAGACTAAGCCACCCTAAATCATTTTACAGTCCATAGATAAAAAATTAACCCAATCAATACAATAATCAGTACAATTTTTCATGCAACTTGAAATACAAGTGGTTGGTCTTTTTCTGTGTATTGTGTGTCTATTACATGAAAGAGTAACAGAATAAAATCAGGAGTCGGTCATCCTGGTCACAGCCTGATGTTTCTAACTTAGTATGTATGCATGGATGTGTTTGTTATGTCGTCAGTCAAATCTACTAAATTTATTATGTCTTGCAAAGAAATTTATGGATCAGCAAGAGTACTAGTGTAGACATCATTAATGAGAATGAAAAGTGAATGTCACAATATAACTAGGTTTAGCTAATTAAAAAACTATGAATAAACATTGAATTTAAAAATGGAATCTGCACCTACTGTTTGGTATCATATGGGTGGTTGGGTTTAAAATAATTGTAAGCAATTAAATAATTGAGGTTTATTGGGGGAACAGGAAAGTGCTATATACTTGTGGAATAGTTATCTGTACATTAGATGCTTATACAGTTTTATTGCAAAAGATAGGTTCAATTAATCAATATATAATTATAGGTTCAATAGAGGTGAATATAACTAGTATTGGTCATCCGTAGATGTAATCTAAATCTATCCATGAACCGGTGTACTGGGAGGCACAGGTTTAAATTGGCATCAGGGATAACTTGTGTAAAGTCTCTGAAAATTCTTGAAAATAATGTCTAGTTTTTGTTTATCTTGGTACATGCATTAGTGGAAGTAATAATTGTCTGGTTCAAATTATATGCGCGATATATTTGTGTGTGAAACCAAATAAAATGTAGAACAGAATTCACCACTTTTCTTTAGAAAAGGTACCTCAGGTAATCGTACAAAAATTGGAACATCAGTCTCGTCACCTGTCCAGTTTTTGGAAGATATTTATCAGAATTTATGACAAAAAATATAATAAAACTTTATAACCTTATATTTTGTTTCCTTTCAAGCAATGTTTGAGTTGTTTCCATGCCCAAACTTCAATTTATTTTTCATAGCTATGATGGGAGCACAGTACAGACAAATTGTTCAGTGGTGTCGAGGAAACTGGCATTGTCCCATGAGAGTCACCTCCCTTTATGAAAAGCTGTTTCCATTTGGATGTAAAGATGAACTGAAAGAACAAGTAAAGATTGCCTGGCCAATTGTGAGTACCCCGGGTAATGCATTGTTGTAAGTCTTACAAGAATTTGATAATGCTTTAAATTTGACTTGTAAGGTAATTTGGATCATCATCAGTCCATACATTTGTTTGGTGTAATGGGATTGTAGCACCTTGAAAATGAAAATGTTATAGCCTGACCAAGATTTGAACTCAAGACCTCTAAAATGTAGACACAGTTACTGTCAGACACTCTTTTGCTCTTCTACAAAGTGACCTTGACCTTTAGTGGCAACCCTAAAATCGACCAAATTGAAACTAATTTGAAAACATTTGTAAAAACGCTTTGGTGTCTGTTAAATTTTTCTTGTAAAAATCTATCAAATTTATTGTCCCTGAGATATTGGCAGATTCCTTTGTGTATTTGTTTATCCTAACACATGGTGATGATCAGTACTGTTATATGTTTGTACTTTATCCTAACACATGGTGATGATCAGTACTGTATTAGTTTATCCTAACACTGGTGATGATCAGTACTGTTATATGTTTGTACTTTATCCTAACACATGGTGATGATCAGTACTGTTATATGTTTGTACTTTATCCTAACACATGGTGATGATCAGTTCTGTTATATGTTTGTACTAACACATGGTGATGATCAGCACTGTTATATGTTTGTACTAACACATGGTGATGATCAGC
>JAUMHH010204364.1:0-13158 GCA_032359455.1 Chlamys rubida
AGATCATTTTTGAATTCCCCCTACTGCTGTGACGCGTTGTTACATCCTTCCACAGTTTAATAAAATTACAGGATTCCCTGTCGTATATTCCGCTTATTATCTTATATAGTTCAATCATATCCCCTCTAGCCCTTCTGTATGACAGTGTTGGGAGTTCCAGCTTTTGTAGTCTTTCTTGGTATGTTAAGTTTTTTTTCCTCTGTATTTTTTTCCCACGCAGACATGTACAGTACCCTCCCCTTAATTTCATTTTGAATAAAACAATAGTTGGATTGGGCCAGTGAATTTCCTCTAATAAGGTAGCCTACATGATGAGAACGTCCGTGTTGTGATCGGTGGTCTAGGGTTAAAATCCCGGTCAGGCCTTGTTGTATGTGTAATCTCGAAACACCGTTGAAGAATTTTTTTATTTTTTCATCTTCATCATGTTTGTTATATAAAAGTTAGATTAGGTATAGGTTTCTATTCAGAATTGTTTTATTGTATTTAACATTTACCTTTATTCAACAACTTGTTGGTAGGGGCCCGATAATTCGCTTCGTATGAGAGAAAGTATCCCCCACATCGATCGTTCCTTCCAATTATTTTCTGACATTTTAATCCAGGAGAATGTTTTTCTCATTTGTTCGTTTGATCGTTTGATAATTTCCTTTTGTTGGTGATAACAACGCTCGTTACGAAGGTGTCAGACCCCATTTAATGCATCAGTTTGGAGTTATACAGACCGTTAATTACACTGTCGGTACATGTACCTTACGCAGTGTTATGACGCAAGAAAACCATTATCGTTTTCTGATTATCAAGTGCACGTACTTTCAAGAAAAGTACACATAAATACAATTGTTTAAAGTGCATTAAAGCTGATCTTATGTTGTTCCAGATTTAAAATTAAAATACCAGAAGTTATGAAACAAAAAAACCCCAACAAACAGGATACGAAAAAACCCATTAAACCTCTACTCTTTTACTGCGCCGCACATGCGTGATTCTATTAACTCAATATAGTTAATGGCATTTTATACAGTGAACCTAAACAGATGTCTCATATACTTTAGTAATCTCATAAATATAATCATCTTTAGGGGGAAATTTCGATTACATTTTAAACAACTTTTATTCGATAAGAGATATCTTTCTTTTCACTTAAAAATATCTTTAATTCATTTAAATATATCTTTACAATGTTATTTATTTAAAGAGATATCATTCATTCAATTGAATATGGCATTGTTTTAAAAATGTCTCCATAATAATTCATGATATCTTTATTTCTTTGAGAGATATCTCAATGTATCTGGATTACATTCAAACATATATTCATTACAAAATTGTATCATATATATTTAATTCGTTTGAAGAAATATCTACTTAAATATATATATGACTCTGCAACAGATTTTTATACTCCCATGAAAAACGCATCTATTACGTTTCAAGGCATCTCTGTTATATAGGAAGATTTCATTTAAAGATATCTGCACAATCTTTGCAACTCCTCTGGAGGTATTTAATTAAAATAATTAAACTGGCCTGTCATAATCAAATATTTATATTTCCACAGCTAGTTTTCCTCTACAAGCAGTATCAGAAGAAATTGCGTTCATAGAGTTATGAACGCAAATCGATCAGCGTCATTTTGATGCTTCTCCAACCGTCTAAATAATCATGAGACAACCGTAAGAATCAAACATTTTGGTGACGTTAGACTGTTTCAGGAATCTTGTTTTCGTTGACGACACAGACACTGCAATATCGAAAATATAAGGGAATATTTATATTTAGGTCAATAACAACTGAATATTTAAAATGTAAAATTAAGGATTGAACGGTAGTTTTCAATGTCCATGCCGGTATGAACGCAAATCGCTTACATACAAACATGTACTTACCATGAAGCCCTAGCGTGAACATTGAAAATTCCGTTCCATTCTAGTCAGTATTGCTTAAAGTCAAAACAAGGTACAATGGAGTGTAGAAGTACGAGATATAAGCTAAACAAATACATGAAAAATTGGAAAAGAGTAAGGCGAGTATCAGAGCAGTTATTGTTAAGTACATGTGTACTATTAGAATTAAGATGTACTTGTACTATATAGATCACAGTGTAGACCATCAAATAGAAAGATAATGTTATATAATAACATCAAATAGAAAGATAATGTTATATAATAACATCAAATAGAAAGATAATGTTATATAATAACATCAAACATTTAAATATTTCTTTTCTATTTTTTATTTATCGATAAATACAATCTGCGATGTCATCACCCCTCGAAAACAGATGAAAGGTTGCTCTCTCAAATATTGTCGTTTACCGAGATTTGCTGGAGAGATGTTTGAATTGAGTAACGACTCTCTATTTAGGTCTGACTATAACTTCTCGACAGGGGATGTTGAAGCTATTTTTAAGCAAACACAGGACTGTTTTGGATTGTCAATTGATCATTTTAAACAAATGGAACCTTTTTTTAAACATAATTTAGAAAATACTGTTGCAAGTGTAGTTTTAAATCTTTAAACACCCGTCATATTGTATATAAACAGTGTGTTTATGTACAACTGTGTGCCATATTACTGCGATATTCATCCTATTTCCAGAAGAGTTGCACACTAACATCAGGTATAATACACTTTATACCATACTGTACCTGGATAATCTCACTATTGTCATACAGTCAGCTTTGAGGCCATGCCATAACAGTTCCTGTATTTAACACAGTGATAATACAACACTAGAGTGTATCATTCGAGCATATAAAACTCTGTTTTGGCTGAAACTCGTCAATTAATATTCACATTGATCAAATTGATAAAAAGAAGTAAAAATTAGTTCAGAAAATTTCAGCGCTAATTCGACAACATATCATTTTGTCTCCAGAGATATTGTCGTACCCGAGAGGAACTCCCCGAACCAACAATCACCATGAAGGCTGGCTTGGCATGCTGAAGAAGAAGATCCACCAATCATACCCCAACATGTGCGCCATTGTTGGAGTGTTTCAGGATATTCAGTCAGCCTACAAAGTCAACAAGACTACATTAGCTTAGTAACACAATGGATCCAGTGAAATTGTTGTACCCGAGAGGAACTCCCCGAACCACCAATCACCATGAAGCCTGGCTCAGCAAGCCGAAGAAGAAGATCTACCAATCATACCCAAACATGTGCGCCTTTAATGGAGTGTTTCAGGATATTCAGTCAGCCTACAAAGTCAACAGGATACAAACCCATGTAGAATGACCCACCAGACCACGGGAGAAGCGATGTGGCAACACCGACCGTCCTCAGTTAGATGAAGTGCCGATTTTGACTTCTTTATATTTTGAATTTGAAATGTTAATTAGATCACAATATTGTTTGATTTGCCTATTCCTAATATATAATTGTAATACGAATTTGTATTGTGTGATTAGTAAAGTTGATGCAAATGTAATCTATAGTTAGATTTGACTTGTTAACATTAACATGTGGAACTGATTGTGAATGTTTATGTTTTGAAATTTAATGTTAATGCAAATGTATAGGACTGACTGTTTTGTATTTTAAACGTAAGTATGAGGTAGGTTGCATCTTGTCTTACATTCAATGGTTTTATAAGTATAAGAAATAAGAAATATAGCATAAATGTAAATAATATATTTGACTGTAAATGCTGAGTATATATTGATTTTATCTATACACTTATTGTATTGTTATGACACATTGTATGCACAAATAAGTAGTAATGTTTGTATCATATTAATTGTTAAATTCAACGTTAAGTAAGCGTTATACTTCTTCTTGTCAGTCAATCGTTGATGATCATAGAACCGTAGATTCGCCAACATAGATGTATTAAATATACAGAATACAAAGAAATCGGTTGGTGTTGATGATATCTCTGCTAAATTGTTGAAAGCAGAATCGGAAGCATTATTTCTGCCTTTTACAAATCTTTTGTAATCTTAGTTAATTTCTAAAAGAAGATTTCCTAACTCACTCAAACAAGCTCAAATTATTCCTATTTTTTAAACAGAGATATCCTCTAAACAAAGGAAACTATGGATATGTTTACATGACCAACTGAGTGAGTTTTTAATGATATTTTAACCCTCTTCTGGTCAGTTCAGGCGGAGCTATGGGTGTTAGTCGTTCTTGCCAAGCCCCTGTGGACAGGCGTTGCACAACTTATGTTTCATGTTTGCTGCATACGACATTAAATAACATTTCTTGAATCTGGAATCGTCCTGTTGGTCTCAGGCGACTAAATAAATGGTCAATAGTTGAAGTATAAACACCTTACTGCTGGGCGACGCGACGTTGTGAATGACCCTACAGAATTAGAACAATAAACCGTCCTCTCGTAACTACAGATTTGGAATGGTTTTCAAGTTTGTCACTGGTGGGTATACCCCAGATGTTTGAACTTTGACAATTTCGTTCACAGCATACGACAAGTTTCTGTATTTGGGTCTTATAGATATTTGAGCCAGTGCCCCTATGAATGTACCAGGAACAATCATACAATTTACTACCAAATATCACTGAATTAAGTTACAAGGCCACAACCAACGTTGCGTTACTCTTATCCGTAATTATATGATAAATTGTAACATCATAAGGCGAGTATCTATGTCGCCATTGTCAAGTACATGTGTACTTATGAAGTTTAGATGTACTTTACAGATCAATACATAGTTTTACCATCAAATAGAAAACAATTTAAAGTAATTACATCAAATTTTGAATATAATTTTATGTATCTACATCTAATTGGAATACAATTATATGTAAATCAGAGTCTAATAATACTTTTTACAACGCCAGGCTGAGATGTTATCACAATCGTCAATAGATGAAATGTTGCTCTCTAAAATATGGTCGTCAAATGTTGAGCTGATTTAGCGAAGGAATATTTAAATAGAGTAATGATATTCGAATTGGGTCTATTGAAATATTTCCCCGAAGGTGTTGCTGTTAATAGTTTTGCAAAACAGAGGCTTTATGAAGCATATGAATTTTGGTTTTGAAAAAATATGGGATGAAACTTCACCATAATTTAGGAAATATTGTTACAAGTTCAATTATAAATGAAACATGATGTTGTCTAAACATGTATGTCTGTATGTAAATCTAACGTTTAAAGTCCGATTTAGTACATGTTTATGATCACTGGTCATTTGAGCTTAAATACTAAAATGTTGACATATTTGAAATGAACGCAAACATTTGAGAATGGGGTACACTAAGGCAGTTATCAGAAGTCAACAAGAGAATACCGAAGTGTCAACTACATGTAAACCATAAATCATGTCGAACACAAAAACGATAAAACTAGAGCAAAATACGAACAAAGGAAATATTTACATGAAGACCCTTGAAAAAGATAAAGGAAAATAAGACCAGATGTTCCGGAAAAGTAAGTCTCCACTGCTTCGTAACGACACCCGCAATGTCAAATCCTAGTCATGTTATGTCCTCATAGCAAGACCTCGGGTAATGACAACAAAATCACAAGGCATTATAATGAGCATAACAAAAAACGTCGACCATCATATCACTCATAAAAAAGCATTTCCTTCAAGATCTGGATGGCGACCGTAAAACGTGTCCACAGTATCTATCAAACGTAATCATTGGAAAATATGTGTGTTCGTCAGCAGTCGAAATCTATCATAGAACTTATGATAGTCGGAGCAAGCTCTTGAATTCTGAATCAACAACGACATGCAATTACCGGAAGTAGGTGAACACAGGGATGCTACTGTCAAGAAAAGGAAAGTTCACGATAAAAAAGTCGAAGTCGCCCCGCGTAGCCTGCAGCTTAGTGGTAAGTCGTCCCTGTTTGTGATGTTGTAAAGTAAGTAAAGATCGAGAAAAGCGGCTGAAGTATGAGTCGGTAGTGTCCCTGACACCAAGCTCAGGAGGGGGTATAAGATTAAAGTGGTCAATGGACTCCTTGTTATCTAAACACGACACGTCATCGATATATCTGAGAGTGACATTGAAGGACTTGGCAAGGCTTTTGAGACCTGTGTTGATAAGTTCATCGAAGATTTCAGCCTTTGTTACAAACAAAAATGAACCATCTTGCAAAAGAAATCAACAAAAATATTATCAACCAGGAACTCAATCATTCTCACAATTTCATCTTCAGTATATTTCATTTCGGCCTTTGTTGTGTTTGTAATATAAAATGTATCATGATTATTTACAACGATAAACTTATATCGCCGTTTTCAATTCTTGGAAAAGAAAACTTGTAGACTTAGAGAAAGAAAGCGCCTCTTCAGTTTGGTATGGGCTATTGTAGTGTAAAGGGTCGAAATGTCATACGTTCTGATAGAAGAAAAAGATTTTTAGAGAAGAGAATGTTGAAGATTGATCAAAATATCTTTTGAACTCCTCAAAATGCACATTGTATTTATTCCACTATAGAGTATACATTGACACAATACGACTGTAACCCCGATTTTGTGGTACTAAGAATGGCAGTGAGAAGTTTGGATAATGGCTTAGTTGAGCAACTAGATGAGCCGGCGATAAAACGTTGTGTATATGGCTTATTGAGAAGTTTCGTTATCCAATACAAACGAGGCAGGTCCGTATCCATATACTAATTGTGTATTCGAAAAGATTATAATACAGAAGCGTGATAAGCTATCGAAAAATTAGAAAGTGAATAAGTAGGGTTTACTTTGTTATAAAAGAAAACAAGGTTATTTTGCAAGAAGGCAATTTGTTTACAGACAAAAAATTATTTAGAAGATGCTTTGTCTGTATATTCTATACAGTAGCTCTAACCTAAGCGTCCTTGTCAACTGTAGCGCCCTGGCTAGGACACCCAAAACGAAATAGGGGGAAGTTATTTATGAACGAAAAACTTCAGTAGAATTCGTAAGTGTTTTGCCTGAAGTGGGACAGCGTTCGTTAACTGAATCTAAAACCTACATGTATAAACAGTGAAATTTTACAGCTGCAGTCATATCACAGACCTGTGCCGACGATCGAAGATGAAATGGGACACTTGAGACCTAGAAGAACCTAAACAGGACCCACTGGGATTGACCTGAGACACACCGGGTTATATTTAGTTCCGTATTTAAGTTATTGTCGTCACAAACGATACTGTACAATATTTGACATTTTACACGTGGTATTTAATACCAAAGGGAATTCACGGTTTTTGTGTGAAACAGATGTACCGTTGTATATTCTAGTACTCCGAGTTCTCGTTACGTAGCTGTTCGCTGTCAGAGTGTGTTCGATACGTTGTTAACTCGTTCCCTGTTGTCTGCTACAATGTGTGTGACGTAAGTATACACTACATGTAGACGCACTTATAATCTCGTGAGCTGTTTACGGTCACTATGTCGGACATATATTAGGTCTGCGTTCGCTGTAATCTCTGTTTGCTGTTACATTGGGCGTGACGTACGTGAGTGACGTACATGTATGACGTAGGCGTGTAACACGCGCTTGAGAACCATAGCAACTCATGTATATAACTTGGTTAGCTAAATGATACATAAGAGAAGAATTTCGCAGGTTTTTTTCTTTTAATTTATTTTTCTAAAATTGCAAAAACATTCTGTATGTTTTCAAATGATCTCACTTAGTCCACATGCACAATATACTGGTATTTCTTCACGTACTTAAAATATTTGCAGCGAACTTACCTTTTCATTATTCCAGTTTTGCTTGATACAGGTTGATACTGTAGCGTCAATAAAAAATAAAAAACAGTTCTTTAAAAAATTTCAAAAAACATGGCGTCAATACAGGAATCTGTAAACAAAAGAATGCTGAACCCGCGTGCTTCGGGAGCTAGTGTTTCCTATTACCACATGTATGACAACCCTGATAACGTCGTTTGCAAAACCCGGGAAAGTTTGTAAGTCACAAACGATCCCCAGCAAACAAGTCTCTAATTATAGCTACCATTAAAATGTCAAAGTTAGACAACAGGTTACCATGGCGACCGTACTTTTACATGTCTTCACATCATTATCTAAAAATTCGTGACCGTTGTGGTTTATTTAGCGCAGTCAATATCGCACAGGGAAACAATTACGTCAGCCAACGCTACTCCCGACGGTATAGAGAACTATATACTGGTATGAGCCTTCTTAGACAGTTAGACATCGGTATTGCGCCCTAAATGTCTCGCGGACTGATTTGGCCAATTGCACAATGTACATGCAGCCCATAAACCCCCTGTACTCGATAGAACGTGTCAGCGTATTGGTGCTGTCTTCAAATGCCCACGTAACGATGTGACAATAACGCATTGCACATTTAAACATCAAACGACATCATTGCTTAGAACTGCCACTACTGTATTGAATGCACTTCCTGATGAGTTCCACTCGTTGACTTTGAGTTGACTTTGATTTCGGATTGTGACTTCGTGAATTTACATTATGGTTACATTGTTACCTTGCTTTTGACTGTTTTCTTCAAAACACTGGTTGGATCACCCGTTTAGATTCAGATAAGAACATGCCTACTGTATTCAACTACATGATGGTATGACGCGACTAATAGTGTGGGATACCCTGCACAATGCGGTATCTTACAAAATGGAAAACGTGTTATATTATAGATGGACCGTTGTATAACCGCGTTTAGGCTTGCTGATAATTGCTAGCCAATCAAGATTCAGGTTTTTGTTGGGATAATCAAATCGGTGAAGTGGTTGCTTTTTCGTGGAAAACTCAAGTAACCGGTTTAGTTGGAGTGGGTTCACGAAAATTGAAAATACATTGCTGTCATTTCATCTACGATATAAAACCCGTAATTCTGACCGATGTGTTTGTCGAGCATATTGGATTAGTCAGTTTTCACCGCTTATCATACGCTTCTCAGTTAATGTCAGATCTACATAAAATACTTATAAAAATGGACAAAACATTTATTACGCGGGGTAAATAGAGAAAACTACAAATATCATACGCTTCTCAGTTAATGTCAAATCTACATAAAATACTTATAAAAATGGACAAAACATTTATTACGCGGGGTACATAGAGAAAACTACAAATTGTGGTATAGAATATCTGCGTGGGCAAAATCATTTGAAGATAATGCAGTATTATCACGAGATGGATATACGTCTTAAGTGTCATGGCCGATGTTTGACATTTCCTGTCAGTAATTTGCATGCTATTTTATAACATGTTTTATAACATCTCCCACTCTGCAAATATCGTTAACGTTTCTGTATCGTTAAGTGTCTGACATTTACATGAAAATAAGAAAAAGCTATCGGAGTATATCGAAATGAAAACGCCATTAAGTTGACACAAGCAACAGGACAAAACAATATCGCTGACAGCAGACGGAATGAAATTAATCTTTAATCTAGAACTGGCCTTGTAGGATAACAGACAAATACTGTCAGGAGGAAAGCCGGTAACTCTCCGTTATAGAATCCAAATACTTTGGGATTTCGAAAACCAATCATTTTCCCCTTTGGAATGCTGTAATTCATACAGCAACTCGCCATTGTTTTGAAATCCGAGTACTTCACGTGTTTCAATGCTGTATTCATAATTGCAAACTATTTCAACTTGATTGTCCGCGCCTCCGATAGATTCCCTGACGGGCCTAATGAATCGTTTTATTGGGGCTATCATCGGCTTCCCGAGCTACTGTTAGACTTAACTTCCCGATAATGGCTACTGTATAACACAGTGATTGTGGCCACACACGCGATTCCGCCCGGGCAGTCACCGTAATTTGTGATCAATAGAAAAAATGATGACGGACACCGGTATTGACTGTGTTGTCTGATTTCTAGTTATACTGGCTTTCGAGAATTACTTCCATATCTTGTTTCTTTCTTTCATGGACTTGCAGATACAAAAAAGAAAGAAAAATGAAAAACAAATTGTCGAAATAATAGCTCTCAAGAGCTAATGTTCTTTGTTTACATGTATGCGACTTTAAATAAAGTGTCTTGTATCGTGTACTACATATTTATATTTCTTTAACAATTACATACAGTATGGCAATAACCATCACCTCTCCGCCAAACTGTATGAAAAGCTTATTGAAAAGGGTTGACCTTCATTTTGGCGGCGTATACGGTAGTATAAACGCAGTTTGCAACGGACATATTCTTTATGAAGCACTACGCTTCACGCGCTCCATAAAATATGTTCGCTGCCAACTGTATTCATACCTCCGTATATAATGTTAAAATGAAGGTAAGTCCGTATTTATACGGAATCGCAGTGTACAATGTATTAAACTTTAGAAGTAAATATATGGCTATAACGCTTGCATCACTGCCAAAAACTGTAACTATGAATCGGATTGTTTTTGTAATAAGGACCCTAGCCATAATTAGTCTTTTCTGAAAAAGTAATCCATACCTTGTTGGAATGATATTTAAAGATTGAAATACACTTTTTAACATTTATTATGGTATACCTGTACAACAGAGTTCCGTTCAAACATATTTCGGTGATATCAGTTTCTTTTTGTTGTTGTCTTATATGGTTCAACATTCATTTACGACAAATTGTTTCACCAAACCGCGGAATAGCCATTATTTGCGGAAGGTCGTGCTTTTCTATGGTTACCCTGTTCGGTAGTTTTATCTCAGGGCTGTACAAAGGGAATATAAATATGACGAAATAGAGAATATAAACAACAGTGTTTTAGGTGTGAAAATACAACGAGGAAAGAGCGGGATTCGAACCACGGACCCCTGACCTCAATGAAGTCTCTCTAACTAACTGAGTTTCAATTTCAGTGGCGTTTCCTTACCCACTCCCACTACAGATAGATCCAAAAGGAAATTAGGAGAAAACAGCCATACGTTTGACGAACGTCAATGGGTTTCTCTTGTGTTTTGTCTGCAGTCGAACCCGTCGTGATCTTTAAACTAATTGAGTCTTAATGTTCTACATGAGCGACTTCGGACTACAATGAAGAAACTTCACAGCCGTCGTTGAGACCTGTTTATCAACTATACACGACCACTGTCTACCAGCAATTTTCCTAGAGGGAACGGAATAATGATTGAGAGTCCCTCTGCATTTCCAAGCTTTCGAGCGTAGTTTTCGTGGAATAGACCTTCATCAGGATAAGAATGGCCTCCATCTATACCTATACATGTACATATCACGTCCATATCTGAACTGCAGACAGGACCTTTTTAGCGTTGCCATGGCGCTACTATTGACGATGTGATGTCTGTCGTGACGATAGACGTATTTGTTTTGTGTGAGATCGTCGCTGACCTTCACACTTGTCTGTATTCCGCTCTCTCCGTGACGTTGTATTGACGTATTGACTTTGAGTAATGGAGGTTGATGCGTTGGTCTGTTTTGTATTTTACTTATGGACCAAAAGCGGTACATAAATCTAATTTTATCCTGACGGGACACCCGAAAGCAGAAGCTCGTATTCTGACTTCGAGATGATCATTTTTGCTCTTGGCTTTTATTGATGAAATCTCGATAGAATATATAAGAAAAAAGCTGGAAATAACATTTGTATGAACCAACGTTTTGCATCATTGCTTACGAGTTGTTTGTCGATTTGAGTGATCATACTCGAAAGTTAGAATATTAAAATGGTTTGAACTCGATAACGATATGTATATATCAAAGTTTGATCGGAGGCACGGTAATCTAGTGGTAGGACGCCGGGCTCATGACCGAACGGTTGTGGGTTCGAGTCACGGCACAGTTCTGTGTTGTACTTTTGAGCAAGATACTTTACTCCGCTTGTTCCAGTCCACTCAGCTGTAAATGAGTACGTGGTTGGGCAGTGCTAGAATGGTTGAATGCTAGCTGTGAGTGCCAAAATGGCAGCACGGGCTGCATGTTTGTTCCCCCGGGAGTTGAGAAAGATGTTGGCTGATTACAAAGGCCCTATAATCACAGATAATAATTTGCGAATCGCTTTGAGACGACCTACGAATTAGGTTGTGATAAAGTGGTATATAAGAACCTCGATACTGAAACAAGTTTTTACAACTTATACTAATTATTCTTGTTGACCCGGATATTAGCGCGCAGGGGGTTTTGCTGTGGGAGGAAACTGGAGTACCCGGAGAAAACCCACGTTTTGTTTAGAAAATGTCCGGACCGCCTCTTTTTGTTGATTAGTCACCACCCTGACCTACAAAAATGGCGTCGACTCAGTTGGGTGTAAACGATTACAAACCGAGGACTCCACTGACGGAATTTAGCAGCTCTCGGTGATAATAAGAGCGGATTTGGATCAATAAATAATCCATTTATCGATATATGTGTGATATGTGTTGTGTCATAGTCGATTTTTGTTGTCAGCACCTCAAAACTCTCCGACACAAAACGGAAATTCCGCGTTTTCATATAGCAGTGCGCTCTGGCCCCACACCAGACATCTATCTGTCAAAAAGTCTGGTATCCGGGCCAGAAGAAACTCGGGCTACTAAATATTAGTAAATAGTTTGTATAAATTCAGCAAGAATGTTAGCTATGGTTTTTACCTTTTTGAGGTCTGATCTTTTGAACTTCAGAAATTGAGAACAACTACAAGTAAAATGTTCCATCACCAAATTGGGTCTGCGACGAAAATCAGTAGTAATGGTTTTCTTCCAATAATTATGTTTTTACATCGAAAAAGAAATATTTAAAAATTTGTTGACAAATAAATGCTATAATTTCCTATGGCGGAATTGATAATCAGCGAGAATTTTTTTAATGCAAAGAGCCCAACCACCAATCTTTATCACAGTCGGGCTGTTACACCTGATGTGCTTACACATGCTAGTAAACAACAACCAATCACTGCCTTGCTTTTAAATAATCACGCATGCGCAGACGACCACTAGTTTCTCTGGTCCGACCAAAGGAAATCGGTAATGGCCAGACATGCGCACATTTACTTCTTGTTTCTTTACACATGCGCACTACACATTACTAAAGTGAGTTCGATCATACTCTAGTTAGACTACAGTCGCTATAGTTGATGATCAAACTCGCACTTAAAGAGTATACGATAAATGGTCTCACTTTCTGATAACTGTCATTGTCTGGTGGTCAGCAGGGATGCGCCATGGCGCCGTTATGATTATGCAATAATTACATGTATATTTTAGTTATACAGGTCTTTGGCAGGGTACATAGTCTCATGTTCCCTGTCAGGATCTTATGTACCCTGAGCCGAAGGCG
>JAUMHH010204375.1:0-13156 GCA_032359455.1 Chlamys rubida
TGACGTTACTGTTTATTACGACAACCGACTTCCGACGATCATTTGGACAGTCTGTGACGTTACTGTTTATTACGACACACCGACTTCTGACGATCATTTGGACAGTCTGTGATGTAAATGTCTATATCTGACGATTATTCTGACTACCCGTGACAATGTAACTCTCTATTACGACTTATCGACTTCTAACGACTATTTTGTCAGTCTGTGACGAAACTGTTTATTTTGGAGAGTCTGTGACGTAATTGTCTATCATCTGGACATCCTTTAACGATTTTCTGTGAAACACGACCGAATTTACGGCATGACCGCCTTCTTTATTTTTCCCATCCGCACAAAAGTGTATAGAACTTAACCTATATAGTGTATTAAAATGCTGAAAGGTTTTAGATTATTGTTTTAAATAAGACATTTCTCCAGGCATGCCAATACATCAAGCTAAACAGAGACTTATCTATTTCTATGTGCTGTGAGTAAAATACAGACCGCTACAAGGTGTATGACCATGATGACATACGCTGACTTATTTTCATTGGATTATTTGGTTTATTTACTTTAACCGGTTATCCAAATGAAAAGTTTCAGCGCGGCGCGAGCTGCCCTCGTGTCGCGTCCCCAGTAACGGGATCAGAACGTGAATGCACGTCTTGGGCACGCGACTGTACTCACCAACAAGCTCCGCATAAGGCCGGCCGCATTGCAGCTGTAGGGACGGGAACAGGGGCACTGTCCCAATACTCGTAGTACATAACGGCCTAACCTTTAATACCTAAAATCAATCGCACAAAAGGCCAATCGGCTGAGCGAGCTCAGAGGCGACACGGAGTGTAATAAATACCGCCTTTATTGCTGCTGTTTTCACGGGCTTAACACACGTTTTGGAGTTGTTTAATTATTTACTTGTGGAACATATATATATAAGTGTATGTATTATATATTTTATATACATGAAGGTAAGCCTGGTCCAACAACATGTGCACGTCAGTCCATACATAAATGACAATTTAAGATACCAGGGAGATCTATTGCGAGCCTTTTCCGCCACGCGCGCGTGAGGAGGCTGTGTTGAGCGGTACATAGTATGGTGCGCAAGGCACTGGGAAGCCCAGCAGGACGTCGGGGGAGACACAATACCGCGCCTCGCTTATGTTTCGTCAACACCACCACCACCAATACATAGGCCTAACGTTAGCCCAATCAAACGTGCCAAGCGACAGTCTACTCTATGCAATACATACAAAAATGGCGGATACTGAAAAGGAAGAGGATGACAACGAACCAGTTGTCATAAATGTTGGTGGAACTATTTTCGAAACAACTTATGAAACTTTACGACAGGAACCGGACACTTTACTCGCTTCCCTAAGACCTTCGTCCCCGGAATACCGACCAACCAGAGGACACTTTTTCTTTGACAGGAACCCCGACATATTTAACTGTGTTCTGGATTTATACCGGACTGGGGAGTTACACCTACCCCATGGATTTTGTGGCGCCACCCTTAGAACGGAGCTTAAGTTCTGGAGGATACCGGAGGACAGAATTGGAATGTGTTGTCTGCAGACATACTTCAAATACGACACGGATCGCGAGGTACTGGACACACTTCATGACGCATTCGAGGCCAAAGTAATGGACTACAACCCTAAGGAGGCCGATAGCAGCAAGTGGGTTAAAATTAAAAGGACCTGCTGGCTCTTCCTTGACCAACCAAACTCATCACCGGCCGCAAAGGTAAAACACGCTCCGTCCGAATTATTTTATTTTTTCTAATATTAATGATTTTGTGTTTAACAATGTTCTTGTTTCAAATGATGATCCTCTTAATGTATTAACCATTTACAATGTTACACGAAGACAGTTTCATACCAGATCATATTCAGATATTCGTGGTCAGTTTTTGTTGTGCACGAATCATCTGATGACAATGTGAATCGGTGAATGGTGAGTTATGTCCCTTCGAGGTTTTCATGTATTTGCTTTATGGTGCAGATTTTGTGACGGATTTGTCGTAAAACGAGATATTAACAAATGTATGTCCAATACAAAAATCTGTGTTCAGGCATGAAAAAATAATAATCTCTTTCACACCGGACAATTCATCTTGAATTATACATCAACGTACATAAATACCGAAAATCCATCTTCTTCAAAAACAAACACACCACCTCTATCAGTGCTTCTATAACAGACAACTTACTCCATCTGCAGTCCTAAAAATTGTAGTTCAAAGCTGTCAGTGAAATAACCCCAGTAATGCACATCACTGTCTCCATGGCAACATGAAACAAAGTCCTAGATAGATGTATCGTTATTAAGGATACCCGCGCCACTGCCAAACAGGTAATTACTCACTGGAAGCTGGTTTTTCCCTACATCACTATAGCTTTGATAAATCATTTCTAAAAAGAAAATCATACCTTGCGGGACTAACTTTTAATGAAAAAGTGATAGAAACGAGGTAATATAATTAACAACGTTGTTCTGAGTGTATATAACAGTCTGCGGGGCTAGACCAAGATTCCAACCCTGAACCTCGTATATTGTAACCAGTTAGCCTACTGTGCTAAAGCCGTAGTTATATACACAAAGAAAGTAAGGGGAGGTTACTGTATTTGCAGAAAATAACAGCGAGATATGTGTTGGTGCATTCAGTCTCGGGTTGTGGTTGTGACAGTGTAAAACTGTTAGCTCTCCCCCATCCCCATCCACCTCCTCCTTCATAAAGGCGAACTAGTTATGACATAGTTTTCTTTTAAACATGTCAAAGTATTCTTCATCTACAGAGCCTGACATTTGTTCCCTTTGTATATGTAGAAGTGACCTATATAATTATGGTGTCTTTTAGCTAAAGATTGTTCGACTCTGGCAATAATCGAGACACTATGTATATGACAAATCAGGTGATCATAACGAACGTGAGGAGCAGGTCAAGGAATCTCTGCAGTCCGATTTGAGCATTTTGTAAAAAAAGAGGGGATCCCCTAGATTTGGAGGAGTCCGCCCGGTTGTCGTGTGACGCCCCTTTTGTAAGTCTCCCTCGGCTCCTAAAGTTCTCGTTGTTATGGAGAGGCGCGTGTTGATGAAGCGATCGCGTGCGTGTGTTCGCTTGATGTTTTATCGATGTATCTGGTGATAAATTCATCCGGGCTCAAAGTCGTCTACAGAGATTGTCTCTAAAATCATTAATTGTTTGGTGAATAGTCTAAATGCTTTCCTGGACGTTGCAGAAAACACAGCTAGCGCGCTTTTAAAATTTGTTACATCAAATTCCATAAAAACAGTTCTAATGATACGTCACTTAGAGGAGTGCTAGTTTGCATTGTTAATTGTTACGATCTGTAAGATTCGTTTCGTTTGATTTCGTTCCTGGCTGTACCAGTCCCCGCGGCAGTAGAGCCTGTGGACATTGATGCCTAGACGAGTAGCGAATTGTATTGATTTTTATTTGAAAATTTGGTTTATCGCACAGTTAAAAAATCTACGAAAAGTATCGATCTGAAAGAGAATGAGACTAAATCAAGTTAGTTTAAACTTTTATTTGGCAAAAAAACCCTGGTATAGTCAACTTTAAAATGTGTATTCCTGCAGCACTGAGATTTTAAAGGGATATGGTCGCATTGGAATGTTGAAATGTCTTGTTATGTGCACAGTTAGTAAACTTTACTTGCTGTGTTTGTCTACATTTTTGTTTGTAAATACTAGTATAGCACTTCAGATGTGTAGGTTTTTATATTTGTAGAAATACAGTTTAATGGTGTTTGTACATGTATATGATCGAGTGTCGTTGTTTACCTGTCTCTATATGTGATCGAGTGTCGTTGTTTACCTGTCTCTGTATGTGATCGAGTGTCGTTGTTTACCTGTCTCTGTATATGATCGTGTGTCGTTGTTTACCTGTCTCTGTATGTGATCGAGTGTCGTTGTTTACCTGTCTCTGTATATGATCGAGTGTCGTTGTTTACCTGTCTCTGTATATGATCGAGTGTCGTTGTTTACCTGTCTCTGTATATGATCGATAGTCGTTGTTTACCTGTCTCTGTATATGATCGAGTGTCGTTGTTTATCTGTCTCTGTATCGGATTAAAAGTCTTGATTATGGACTAATTACAGCAAAAAACGCTCTTTGATCAAGGTTGAACTCGCACACCACCCATTTGGAAATGGTAATTCTAGAAGATTTTTCAAGTTTGGTTAAATTGTTATACCTGTGTAATTTTGATGTAGGCACTTGACTATGTTCTTATATATCCTGCCTGAATTCAAATACACCTCGCTCTTCGCTCAGGTAACATTTAATTCCAAACAGGTAATACAATCGCATGATACTTGCTTAAACCAATAAACGTTATAGATAATAGGTCCCACTGTGATGTGGCAATTTAACGACGTCATTGATATCGAAACAATTAATTTTCGTTACTTTAATTTGTACGTAACGTTTATAAACGAGTTTGGTGTAATAGTTACGAGGGTTGGTGATAACAATAGAAAGATAGACATGGGCCGCTTTCATTTATCGCGATCCAAACGGTTGAACCGGTTAGACCGAGGTTGCTCGTTTATGAAATGAGGTCGGACCTAGTAATCTGATGCTGCTTTCAGGCAAGCCGTGACAAAGCCATACAAGGCCTGCATAAATATTTTCAGTTCCGCCAGAATTTATAACCGAAAGTGTTACATTGAAAAACAGACAAACCGGTTGTTCCGCATAAAGGAACAGGCCCCTGGTCCTATATCCCTATAACGGTGACAAGAGTAGCGGTTGCCGAAGCTGTTGTAGGAAGCTTCCCCAGCGTGGCAGTTAGGTCCCTCCTCAGTCGATGTTACAGAGTCGTACAGAACCACAGAAAGGAACGATAAATACAGTTTACGCCTGTACAATAAAATAAAATCAAGTGAAATGAAACTCGTTTGAGTTTTGTTGAAGGCAAAAACAAAATCTCGGGATATCGATTGGTTCATTCAATAAGAAATATTCTAATTTGATTTGATGATACACCACTGTGGTATATACACACACCCATGACTGGTGTAAATTGGTACGCACACGGTCTACACAGAAATATAGGGGGACCACACGTCCATACAGAAACATAGGGGGATCACACGGTCTACACAGACACATAGGGAGACCATGTGGTAGGCAGCAACCCTCCAGAACACCAGTGCTTTATGAGTCTAACATGTGTGACAACTTATCAAAAATATGCAAACACTTACAGCCACCCCCTCTGTTGATATGTCCGAGGCATTGTTACATTTACATATATACATTTCACACGTACGTCTTAAACGGTCGACCGTATACCAGGACGTAGCCGCTTTCGTTGATTTGGTTCCAAACGATAGGACTAATTGGGCCAAGTTGTTCGTTTATGAAATAGGGACGGGCATCGTGATCTGATGTTGTTATGAAGGCCTGCTGAACCTGTGAAGGTCCGACAGGTATCCCTGATATATAAACATTCCCAGATTGATCACGGGACAATGTTCTAACCCTCACTGATGCTACTGACATACCTGATCTATCGGGGTTTACCATGCAGTAACAATAGATGACATCACAGCCATGCAGTAACAATAGATTTTGGATAAATGCACGAATCGTAGCTTTACTATTTATCGGCACATTATGAGCTACTTACCGGCTATGATTGGGGAAGCAAACAATTATGTACGGATGTGAGAACCTTGGAGGAAACAGAACATGTTCACGGTTTTTCTATGTAATTAGATAAACTAATATACATGTATATGAAATTCATTATTCGAAATAGACATACATGTATACGAGGCCCTCCTTTTGGAATACTACGGTTTTTATTTAAAGAAATGCGAGGAGCTCCGAGAAGGCGACACAGAACCAATACTAAAATCGGAAAGCATATCTGATTGGTAAATCAATTACGAGTGCCCAGGCAATTTGAGCAAATTGCCGTTCTCTATTGGTACTAATTATACGTTACACATGCCTTGTTGTGATTATATGAAGGTCATTGTTGATATGTCGTACAGAATCCTATGGTGAGCGTTAGACCGGTTGATCCGCGAGTATTACCGCTGGAACTCATTATAAAGCGCTATATAGTAGCCTCCGTGTATAGGGGCGTTGTCACTGGACCCGATGGGAGGGTGTACCAACGTGTCAAGGACGATCATCAGTATTACTGACCACGCGGTCAGGTCACGTGATAGATACTTGATTCGTTTTTTCAGTGGCTCTGTTTGAAGACGGCCCCAGATCAGGTGTCAGTGGGGACCATACCACCATAAAAACACAGCCACAACGTGCGTTTCACAATCCTAGCTTCTTTCGATATTTTCACGATAGTTAATATCTGTAACAGGAAAGAGAGTAGTGCTTCCACCGGGGATCGAACCAGCGACCCTCAGTTTCGAAGTCCAACACTCTACCAACAGAGCTAAAGGGAAATTCCCTCTAGCACGAAGATAGAAGGCGACCGTAATCATATGTGCAATACAAATCTGCCACACTACTCCTCCCTTTTTTAAATGTGTCTTCGGAACCATACTAATCCAGGTTCTAACTCCCTGTCACCACAGAGATACCATTTTAACAGGAAAGAGAGGATTGTGCTTCCACTGGGGATCGAAAGGATACATTTCTGAATTGTAGAAAAACAAACATTGGTTTATCCAGCAGCATTACCCCGCAGCATAAAGAAGGGGAAAAAGTGTTACAATCAAATGGAGAATAAATGTTACAGCATTACAAGGGAAATAACGGTCACAATATCACAAGGGGAAATAACGGTCACAATATCACAAGGGGAAATGACGGTCACAATATCACAAGGGGAAATAACCGTTACAATATCACAAGGGGGAAATAACCGTTACAATATCACAAGGGGAAATGGCGGTCACAATAATGATTTTTTTAGTTGGATTGCTCAATTTTTAAAATGTTAAAGATTATTGCGCCAAAATAGCTTTTTTTTTGGTGGTAAATATTGTTCGAAAACTTAAGGTATCAGTTTATAAATTGACTTCACAGTCTATCAACCAGAAGAGTTTTTTTACATTTTTTTAACACTTCCTTACATTGTCAACGGTCGTGTCATGTAAGGGATTACGTCTCACACAGAAAACAGTGTGCATGTCTTGAAAAATATATATCCAGACTTAGTGTAACAAATAGGTACACTGGAATATAATACAGAGAAGGTCTGGAACAGGTGCCTGTCATGGTAACAGTGTAGTAATAGTAGCTGGATAAACAAGGATTGGGCTGCATCGGTGTGGCTTGCCTTGTAGATATAAAGTAAGTATGCGTTAATGGTAAATGATTTCTCTAAATGACTTTCATGAGAGTAAACGTTTTGTGTACATTTTGTCAGATAGTTAGACAGTCCCTCCCAGACAGGTCTATCAAATATTGAAGCGATTCGTATCAATGGCCGATAGTTACCGGCGCCAAGTATCGCTGAGTAGTACCGATGACCGGTCCATTAGTTTTGGGTGTGAGGAATGCTATTATTTTAATACTGGTATTGACTATTGTAACATTACCTGCCGTACGTAAACGTGTGCCGCTTACCATAAAGGCAGCAGGTCATCCTAGTGGACTGTCGGAGACTATTTAACACAGTTGACCTCATCACATCGCGTATTGATACGATGTCAAGCCGTATTACGTAATACAAACGTAGTTTTTGATAATCGTCCGCCAAGCTGCCATAAGCGTATTGATATTATGTTAATTAAAATATCGTTGCATAAATTGAGATAATAAAATATGTTGTTGAAAATTTAAAATGTAAATGGATCTACATTTTGATTATTTTGCTGTCATGCTGTTGCTAAGGCCTCCAACGGAAGTTTCATATTTTCCCGAGAAAACACACTGTTCTCTCTACTGCGTTTCCCCCTTGTAGAGTAATGTAAATAAGGACATCTTCCTCTTTAGATACTATAGATTCATAAACAGGAAAATATTGTAAATCGTGTGTCGAGAGATGATCTGTCGACGTAAATTCATGAAAAGTTCTCGAATACTGAAGAATCTCACAAGAGCTGAACCACAGGTTAGGAAAATCTGCCGTTTACGTTTCTTTAATTTGGCATTTGATTTCATGTGTTATTATTGTCGCCGACTTGGAAATATTACTTTCTTCTCCTTATTAAACAATCGAATCCCCGTGTTCACTGTGTAGTGGACTTATTCACTAAATGAACAATCGTTGTACAGTATCACTTCATAGAATGTTCATTACGGTCACTACATCAGTCAGTCACTCACCAGACTTTACACCAACGTCAATACTCACAAATATATCAGTCACTCACTCACCAAGACTTTACACGAACCTCAACAATCACAAATATATTAGTCAGTCACTCACCAGACTTAACACGAACCTCAACACTCACAAATATATCAGTCAGTCACTCACCAAGACTTTACACGAATCTCAACACTCACAAATATATCAGTCACTCACTCACCAAGACTTTACACGAACCTCAACAATCACAAATATATCAGTCACTCACCAGACTTAACACGAACCTCAACAATCACAAATATAGTCAGTCACTCACCAGACTTTACACGAATCTCAACACTCACAAATACATCAGTCAGTCACTCACCAAGACTTTACACGAATCTCAACACTCACAAAAATATCAGTCACTCACTCACCAGACTTTACACGAATCTCAACACTCACAAATACATCAGTCACTCACTCACCAAGACTTTACACGAATCTCAACATTCACAAATATATCAGTCAGTCACTCACCAGACTTTACACGAATCTCAACACTCACAAATATATCAGTCAGTCACTCACCAAGACTTAACACGAACCATCACTCACCAGACTTTACACGAACCTTACCACTGACAAATATATCAGTCATTCACTCACCAGACTTTACACGAACCTCACACTGACAAATATATGATATCCACCTTAATGAACAACTGTTGTGGGACAGGCTACACCTATGTAGTAATATACATTATAGCGCGGTCTTGTAGATTGATATTCTACAGTATACGGCCCTGTAGCTCTGATCATTGGTCCCCACACACGGCCCGAGAGCTGGGGAATGTCATCGTGACTCCACTAATAAACTAATAATGATTTCTCTGCTACACGTAAAACACGTGCTACTTGTAAACAACGACATGCATGCGCAACGTGTTGTTGAGTGCCTACATATATCGGGTAATTGTTTATATATGCCATGTCCGTTAAGTTGCGTCTACGGTAATAAATGGCGAATGATAATATTTCATTATGATTAATGTCCAATCGAGTGAGTTCACCCATGCATATAATTTACGAGCACCAAACATGATAATATGTGAGAATACACTCACGAAATTCGATGTAATTCGTAATCGATCACCACGAGTTTTAGATTTTGTTTATCTCAAAACACACATAAACAGTCATAAATATATATCGTGACGAGTCATAACAGGTGAGGTGTAGTATGTAATTCATTACATTAATGCCAATGGGAGTTGATCCACTCATCATATCTTACCCGTAATAACCCAAGACCGCCATAACAGCCCGAGGGCTGATATTGGTCGAGGGCTGATATTGGTCGAGGGTTGATTCGGTAGGATTTATTATATACTACACACTGCAAATATCTTAGTTCAGCATGAGAATTATCAGCAATAAAACAAATCACGTGTTATCAATTCATTTAATTTTTCTGAATTCTGTTGAACTTGAGGATATTGGTCAATCCGAAATATGCTCTGTGCATACCCATACGCCCGGCGTGTGTCATATATGTTCGGTTTAACAAAGTTAAAAAAAAATGATGTAAATGATAAAAGTGTTAAATGATAACCAACACGATTACACTAATATAATTCTCAATATAGCAGTCCATAATGATGTCTAATAAGTGTACCTTCAAGAAAAATCTTTCCGGTTATAACTGTTTCATTATGTGATCACTCTCTGAAACCATTGTACCATGCAACGAAGTTATGGTAATGTATAGGCGTCAAGGTATATATCCGTACGATTGTCTGTCCTTCTGTCTGAAGACACAAGTTCTTTTAAAGTGTCGCATCAATTCCAAAGACACCTTCTTTTCTCTATCTTCGTGCAAAGTATGTTGTATATATGCACTTTATTTTTCTTTTCGACATTATGCAGAGTTATGACCCTGACATCTGAAGTGTACCATAGATTTTAATGAAGCGCTGTACATGTTTTAATCTGTACGCAATTCGCGTCAAATTGTTAGGAAATGATGAGTCAATGCAGGAAGCCAAACAACGTTAATAGTTTCCATTATGTCTATTCAGCAATAATCACTGGTAATGAAGGTCAAACGCAAGTGTTCCGAAAAATGAGATATTTCGTAATTTTTCAAATTTAAACTTCTGACTACAACAAATGGTTAATTTTTGATGCCGGAATATATATACATTTTTGTAGAATAGAAGATATGGTGCTACTTCTCCTAATTTATTTCTAATTTATAGAGTTATTGCCCTTTTTCTGAATTTGTGAATGTCCTTTGAAACGTGATAGGTCTCTGAAAATATAATCTACGTACATCTCTTTCCTCGAAAACACAAGTTGATATTTCATTGTAAACCTTCAGATTATACATCTGTGTTATTTAATACTTTGGAGGCGAATAACGCCGTTCTGGGACGCCTGTTCTGTACCTATAAATTTGCGAGTTATTCCGTATACCGTATTACAGGTATTCGTCAGTCATGCACGTTTGTCTCCCCTTTTCAATGAGCATTCCATATAAACATCGAACCATATTATATGCCTCTTTTTCACCCGTCATTAATAAAACTTCAATTACCGTTGTCGCTATGACATATAGCAGCTCCGCGGGATATCTGTAACTGTACAAGTGACACGCGTTCAACATAACAAAACTCCCAATGGTCGTAAAGGTTGACTACAGTGTCCTACTCTGGCTGTCTATATACTGAGACGCTCCCTCTATAACGTTAAGTAGAAGCTAGGGATATCTACCGCCAACACGGCCAGGACGGGGAGATATATAGGTACTGCGACCCAATACTGCTAACACACATTGCATGTTTTGACGCATAAACATGCCGAGATAGATTTGATGAGAGCATCGCCAGGTTGGTTTCTGATATTTATGAGTAGAACTAACGGAAAACTTAAAACATATGACAGATAGTTACTCTTGTAAGGAGGAAAATCTGTAGAGCACTTAAATAAAACGACTGTTAGTGAACGCTCGATGTTATTGGTCCAGCTATTTATGACCTGGTGGTAACCAAAGGGTGGTTGTAACCTATTTAATCAAATGCTAAACGGTAAGGCATACTTGCCCCGTTGTTGATTTTAACGACCAAGGACTTATCGTTATGGCGGTATAGGACTGTTAAACTATTGTTTTCCTCACGTCAGTAAATTGAAGTTCGAACGTATCTGGATAGAGAAGGACTAACTGCCCAATACCCACCTTTGTATCGTCATGTTGGGGTTGAACGCATGCATTTTGTTAACTGTCTCAACTGGTGCCAAAGAATTAGCTGTTCCTTTTACTCGTGACCAGAGTATTACTTTCCTTTTACATGTTTATGGGGCATTGCTTGTTATTGAGCATTGTTTTACCGAGAGAGTTAATAGTTTCCCCGTAGACTATGACCCCGGGAAAGGTCGGAATATTCGCCCGGATATTATTACGCGGGGAGAGAAGACATTTTCCCTGGGACTACAACCCGGAGAGAGGTCAGAATGTTGGCAAGGGGAATAATTCCCGGGGAAAGAATATGTACCGGGGACCAATACTCGGGGAGGGGAATATTTGCCAGGGGACTTATACCCGGGGATAGAGAATATGTGCCCGGGTACTAACACCCGGGGAGAGGGAATATTTGTCAGGAGACATATACCTGGGGACAGAGATTCTTTGCCCGGGGAGTAACACTTGGAGAGGGGATTATGTGCCCGGGGAGTAACACTTCGGAAGACGGAAGAAAGGTTGGAATATCTGCGAGGGGGTCTATTAGGAAATATTTGCCCGGAGACTTTAATACCCAGATGGGAAATGTTTGCATGGGCACCTATACCCGGGGAGCAGAAAGGTTTGCATGGATATAAAGATATAGCCGAGTTCTACAAATTAGGTGGCACCATTCCAAATGAAATGGGCGTGCTCTTTGTCAAATTACTGCTAATTAGACCGAGCAATCAGTGATGATCCTTGTAGTTTCCTGTAAATAGAATTACTTTGAGAAGTTATTTCTCGTGAATTGCACTAACAGTTCGCCAGGGACGATGAAAGGTCACCAGGGACCTTATTCGAGGAATGGGGGCATCCTCGTAAACATTAATAAATGTGCTGTATGGCCTGTTTGCATGTCATTCTGATAAAAGAACGTCTCGTCTGTTTTGGCTGTCTTGAATCAAGATATAAATTATTTACATAATCGTGCTTGCATGATCGGACCTTCGATGTCAGTATATCAATACAGATGGGTCCAGGTTATATCATTTTGGATGTTGTGGAAAAAGAATAATCAGTGGGTTGTAAGCTTGGATAAATATTTCATTTATTTGTGTACATACTGTATACATAGACATAGCGTTACAAGTTGGTGGGAAAGTACTGCTAGGTCATATACGTCCCTTGGTTACCTACATTATGAATGGTTGCGGAGTTTCCTAAAACAAATAAAGTAATCACAGTAATCCCCCTCCCGCCTCCAGTAGTAACCACTGTTTAGCCTCCCCTCCCCGCCCCCCATTTTAGTTTCATAAATATGTCAAAACATTTGAACGCTTGAATGTTGTGCGGCGTACTCTGAAGAATTTTAACGCGGTTTAGATTTTACCCTTTTTCCTCTTTTATTGTCTTATTAATCAATTTCATTCTAGTATATGAATCCAAAGAAGTTGCGTGAAGTTGACTCAAGATACGACATACGACATTCAGATTTTGAATGTCGTATGTCGAGCCGCTCATCATTCAGATTTTGAATGTCGTATGTCGAGCCGCTCATCATTCAGATTTTAAATGTCGTATGTCGAGCCGCTCATCATTTAGATTTTGAATGTCGTATGTCAAGCCGCTCATCATTTAGATTTTGAATGTCGTATGTCAAGCCGCTCATCATTTAGATTTTGAATGTCGTATGTCAAGC
>JAUMHH010204386.1:0-13156 GCA_032359455.1 Chlamys rubida
CCTATGTAACTTTAGTAGACTTTACCATGCATTGATCTGGACGAGTCCATTATGGTCTACAGTGGTGAAAGGGTTAAACATAGAAATGATCATATTAGACCTTTTCATCATTTACCACACATAATGAAAATATCTTATTACGACATCAAAATCATAAGCAATAACAATAAGAGATCCTAGAAAGATCTTAGCACCCACCATCAAAGGATCTTTATCAGATCTACATAAGATGATCTTTTACCTTCTTGGCGCTTCAACTTCCCTACAGATATTCTTACCCAGTCCCATGTTGGAAATCCTTACCTGGAATCTTGTACATCAACTTCACCCTTGTAATATGTCATATAGTTTTGCCACTATGACAAATGTTATTGATTACTAAATGCAAAATGCTTAAAACTTGTAATTCTAACATGATTAGAAGTGCTGTCATTGCCGGATGAATTCTCATTTGGGCCAAGGGTATTTTTTTGACAAGGGGATCAAGGGGAACATACATATAAAACAGTGATAACAAAACTGAACTGTCAAAATTCAAGATGGCTGTCTGGTTCCCATCTTGGTTTCCCAATCATCCCCAAAATCATGCATGGAACATGTAACAAGGAACCATGGGGAACTTTCATATAAACTTGACAAAGACGCCTCCGTACTTTCTGAGAAATAGAGATAACAAACTTTAAATCTCAAATTAAAGATGGTCATCTGTCGGCCATCTTGGTTTTCCAATTAGTCCCAAAAATCAATATGCATAACTAAGGTTTGGTTGGGTTTGGTTTAATTTTGTTTAACATCCTATTAACAGCTAAGTTTATTTAAGGACGTGCCTCCATGTGTGTAGTGTGTAGTGTTTGCGTGCTTGCGTGTGTGTATGCAGGAGACAGGGTATGATGGTGTGCTGGACCATGGAGAGCTTTTATGTTAAATTTGAGAAAGATCTCTCAGGCACTTTGAGAAATAGCGATCATTAGAACACAGTACCACAGAAAAAGGATGATTTCAATACCCAACCATCTGATGATGGTGAGCTAAAAATTGCATGGTTTTTAATTGCTTTGAACTGAAAGTAAAACGAACATGTTGCGTGCAGGACAGATGTGGCACGTGTTGGGAGGAAATTGGTCAGTTGGGAATTAGGCTATGCGCAGCTAGCCGCTGTATTGTACATGCAAAGAGACCGATATCACAGACAAGTTTATCATAAAAGATGTTATCATATACTTCATTGAAAACACAAGAATGTTTTATATGCAACACTGAAACAATTTCTACAGCCGTATATATGACTCTGCCAGCGGTCCTCAGGCAGATATTGGAGTCTCGGACTGGTACCGCGTATGCTATGGAAAAGGTCATATGATACTCTCTTTTTATTATATGCAAAATTAATAATTTATATTTATTCATATTAGGGTCGAAAGTTCAGATGAAGATTTGGCCATTCAATTTCATGCTTCATGAAAGACATCCCTCCAATAATACTGCATAAAAACAACAACAAAACTTTCAATAATGAACACAAGCCAACCAAAAAAAGATTCAATCAGAAAAAAGGAAATCCAGAAAATTTCATTTTGAAAATTCATTAATGGTAAATCCACGGGGATTTCCCCTGCACTTAAGAAGACATCCACACCACGAGGAAAACTGTGGAATTCTGCCTGAATCCTGTTGAGTCACTGCAGGGCTGCTCTACCGCTCGCCATGATGGACAAAAAAGGCCAACAGCACAACATTGTCCTCTCAATGGGGAAATAAAAAGCGTCAACCTCTCTCAACAGTGATTGTATTTGTCAGCCCTGTCTCTCTACAGGCCAGGTGTCAGTAAAGTTGTGTCACTCTATGATAGCCACCAGAGTTGCTCGCGACTGGATCTGCCTGTCGACCAGAGAAAATCCAGGCAGACAACTGGACAAAACATGACCGAGGAAAAATCATAATTGACGTGTGGGTTACCCCTCATTATACACACATCAGTCTTCATTTCTCATCCTCAAACTAATTAAAACTGACGCACACTGTTGCCGATTTTAAAAATTCCAAGACATTAACCTCAACCGCTCTTTAACTTTTAGAAAAACATATTTTTACCATACTGATTTTGCATCATTTATCCTATGTTATTATGCAATGGTAGATTTTAACGGAACTGTAAACTATGCCATATGTAAGTGAACTAGAATATGAACCATAATAATTCCAAGTCTGAAAAGCAATTCCAAAATAAAACCTTGAAAGGGAATCGAAATGTAGAACCCACTGCTGTATCGACTTCCTTAGCTTCGAGGATATTAAGGAGACTTAAGCCCTGATATTTCACAGAGGTTATATTTTTTGGAAGTTTGGCAGAGTCTTAAGGTAAAGGGCACCACTGCCATTAAAAGCACTTTAATTTCTTTTTTGCAATTAATGACCAAAATTCGCAAACCGGGGGAAAAGTGATCATCAGAAGCATTAGCAGAGCTTCATATAATTATTGCATTTTGCCTATATATGTAAAGAATAGCTTTTGTTTATTCTTTTAAATAAAGACACGGAAAAAGTCAAATGTCCATACATTTTAAATCTTGAAACTTAGTGAAATCGTTAGAATAGTTCTTCATTTAACTGACATCAGTTGACAGATGTTGCATTCAACTCCAAGTTTTTTTTTATTCTTCCTTCTATAAAGAAGATGAAGCAGCCAAAAGGAGTTTTTCTGACTAGAGTTACTTCCCCTGTTATAATTTTTTTATTTCATTTGCAGCCCATAAATTAGAGATTCCTTTTGAAGTGTGCTTTTATAATTCCAGTGTGGCAACATAGGTAAAGTGTAGGCTTTGTTATCTTAAGGTCTCCAGGTCGACCCCTGTAGTTTTCTTATTCTTTTTTCCTATTTTCAAACAATCAAATAACTACAATTCTATAAAATGCGAGGCAACTTGCGCATTATATGGAACATTTCTTTTGAAAAGACTAACAGATATTTCATAGAACTTTGTGACAGTGGTAATACTATAGCTTGTTGGTACCATTTACCTTAATTAGAAGTGATTACTGACAAGGAACAGCAAAGCATGATACTCAAACTCCACAAATTTTCTTCTGAAGCAAAATCATGAAAAAGTTTAACCCCAAACAAATTGTACACAGTAACTAAGCTATAATGCTCCAATTCCTTTATGTGAGATCTACTATTTTGTCCTGTTGCTACTCTTTCATTTATCAATCGTATCTAACTGTTTCTGTCTTAACAACTGTTCCTGTGACTGACTGCATGTGTTGCAATGGCGTAAAAACCCTTAACAAATTTTGCAAAACATTTTGACCAAAACAGACATTGAGCATGGTTACAGGAGCTGGGAGGCTGATCACGACGGGTTTACAACTTGTATTGTAATCATTATGCACTCTGCACTTTCATTTAGCAATTTTGCCTGTCAAAATGGCCCACCTGAGGGCCACTGTAAGTCTGATGATTGTGGTGTCGGCTGTTAGGAGACGTTTGGGACAGACTACAGAAGGGATGAGTGCACTTGTACTACTGGTAACATTCGACTTTTATGTATTGGTTTTCTGTACTTGCTTCTTCTCCTTTTTAAACAGAAGATTAGCACAAAACTGACATTGAACAACCACAAAGTCTTAATTTAAAATTTTGCTACTCGGATGTTCTCTCATCAAATTCCAGCATCACACAAAACTGACAAATCCTCATTAAATATGCTTCAATATTAATCGCCTGTTAACTCCGGACTGTCAGACCGTTAAATCTGTGCACATGTGATGTTTTTGCCAGAAGATACTACAGACAGATTAAAATCATAGGGACAACATAGTCACCATACTAGTGAGAATGCATTGTTAGGGATTTGTTTGTTCAGATCTGTAAGGTCAGTAACAAGACGCTCTTCTGATGAGCTCAAACAGCCAGAGGCTGGTGGACAATTACATAACCTGAGCTATGTTATAAGATATACAGTAACTTAGGCAAGAACCATAGGTGACAACCTCTGAAACCTCCAATGAGTGAGATCTCCTTCTTTGGAAATGTAGAATGAAATAGCGAAAGTGTGTGAAACATGACTGAAACGGCTTTACTCAATTTATCTTTCCTTTTTAATGTATCAAAAAACTCCAAAAAACATTCATTTGATTCAGACACATCTTCTATGATCATTTACACCACCCGCAGTAACTAGAAGATCATTTGACCACAGAATGCAGATTTTGAGTTTGTGTGAGTGTGGACTTGAATGTGGGAGTTTCGAGGGAGATTGGTAAATTTTGGTCAAAATGAGGGAATCTCCCTCCTAATGATGGAGGTTTGACAGCTATGAAGAACTTTTCCCGTCAACAACTCCCTTCTTCAAAGACTCCCTCCTGTGAGGACTCTAAACTCACTGCCACCTCAGGGCAAGGACAACTGCACTATGATGCACCTTATTACACAAATAACTGTGCTGTAATGTTCCTTTAGAACACAAACAACTGCATGTGCTGTGTTGTTCTTTTAGAACACAAACAACTGTGCTGTGTTGTTCCTTTAGAACACAAACAACTGTGCTGTGTTGTTCCTTTAGAACACAAACAACTGTACTGTGTTGTTCCTTTAGTGCACAAACAACTGTGCTGAGTTGTTCCTTTAGTGCACAAACAACTGTGCTGAGTTGTTCCTTTAGTGCACAAACAACTGTGCTGTGTTGTTCTTTTAGAACACAAACAACTGTGCTGTGTTGTTCCCTTATTACACAAACAACTGTGCTGTGTTGTTCCTTTAGAACACAAACAACTGTACTGTGTTGTTCCTTTAGACCACAAACAACTGTGCTGTGTTGTTCCTTTAGAACACAAACAACTGTGCTGAGTTGTTCCTTTAGAACACAAACAACTGTGCTGAGTTGTTCCTTTAGAACACAAACAACTGTGCTGTGTTGTTCCTTTAGAACACAAAGAACTGTGCTGTGTTGTTCCTTTAGAACACAAATAACTGTGCTGTGTTGTTCCTTTAGAACACAAATAACTGTGCTGTGTTGTTCCTTTAGAACACAAACAGCTGTGCTGTGTTGTTCCCTTATTACACAAACAACTGTACTGTGTTGTTCATTTAGAACACAAACAACTGTGCTATGTTCTTCCTGTTGAACACAAATAAATGTGCTGTGTTGTTCCCTTATTACACAAACAACTGTGCTGTGTTCTTCCTTTAGAACACAAACAACTGTGCTGTGTTGTTCCTTTAGAACACAAACAACTGTACTGTGTTGTTCCTTTAGAACACAAACAACTGTACTGTGTTGTTCCTTTAGAACACAAACAACTGTGCTGTGTTGTTCCTTTTGAACACAAACAACTGTGCTGCATTGTTCCTTCAGAGCACAAACAACTGTGCTATGCTGCCCTTTCATGATACAGTACACAACAATTTTACTTTTAACTTTCTATGTACAACCAAACACCAAACCCCCCAACCCCCCAACCCCCCACATGTACTAACATTATGTTGCTGCATCAAAAACCTGTCAGTATAACACCTGTTCAAGATGACATGACTTGTTGTGAGTCAGATCAGAGTCATGTAATATGGCGCCCCCTTTCCTGGGCACTCTCCCCAGACACACTTTCAGAGGACCTACCAAGTACGTTTACATCATTCATGAACATAATCGTTTAGGGAAAACATCGCTCTACAGAGGAAGATGTTTCAAACAACTATCGCTTTAAGTTTCAATTTTCTTGCTCAAGTGTTCTGGGAAAATACAAGTTAAAGGGGAATAATTCAATAAGGGCCTCCTATTACAATTAAGGTTCGTCAAGTTAATTTGCCATAAAAGCAAGTCATATTTGATATTTCAATTCGGCCTATAAATTAAATAAAGGGATGATTTGCGTCACACCCCAGTAATGTCCTAAATCCTTTTTACATTTCCCAGCCCCTTCGGTGTGGTTCCCTAATGGGTTGCAAGTTTCCATTGCGTCCCATTTGTAAGCCAACACACCCGGAAATTTGTCGTAATGTTGCAAAGTGTTAAAAACCTTGCACACAGCCAGATGGAACGAGTGTTGATATGGCCATGTTTACTCAACAAAATTCCGATTTTGACAAAATAATCTCCCAACGGAGGCATAGAAGTGACCTCAATTTCTGATCAAATCATATCACCAGCCAAACCGCCATGAATCATATCTCTATTAGGACCAGCCATCTCTAAAATCCTCTTGGGCCAATAAATGCAGATCCAAGTCCCAAACTGACCTCCTCTATTTTCTTTTGACATGTTACAATATTCGATCAATTCAGGACGTCAACGAAAGTCTGAAATACCGAACATTATTCATGTATTTCTCTTCCTGCCTCATTCTTATACGTCGACGAGATAGCACACACGGTGCAGATCAATCCTCGCAGATAGCTAGAACAGCAATGGAATAGATTGCTTACAAACCAACGCTGCAGTGATGGATCATTTCAATTCTGGTTTAATTCAATACACATCTTCACGATAATGTTCTCTAATTAAATGATCCATTATACTTGTATCAATTTCAATAGCCTACAGCTTGAAGCTTTATTGCACCGAAAAAAATCAAAAATGGCCTACGTGAGTAATTGGGGCCTTCATGGTCCACCGTATATTATAAGGCTGCTGGTCGATAATGAAAAAATGAATTAAAAATTATGGCCCCGATAGCAAGTACAGTACATTGCCGATCTATCTGAAACACACAATATGAAATTATCATTGAATCTACAAACATATAAACTCAATAACACTTTTATTTTACAGTACTATTTATTTCAGTCGGGAGTTTTAAAGTGCAACTTAACAGTCGTTGCTATTCGGAGAAGCACTGGTCATCTGATTTGTAACCTGTTTTAGAATCGGATGTATTGTACTGATGTTGTTCCACATAGTAATTAAACTTGGTGATGGTTAATGCCTCAGGAATAGTTATGGCAAGAATTTTCAATTTACTGAATTTTGTTTGACTAAATCAGTTAAGGGGGGTTAGAAGATCTCCAATGTTTTTGGCATTTTTTGAATTGGAACTGCTTGCCCATTTACCAAAGCAAAGCATAAAATTTGATTGAAATCTATTCTTTACAATTTCATATTTAAAAAAAACGGCTCTGTAACATAGATTTTATTCCCCGACCCCATGATTACATACAAGAAAGATTTTTTCGTTCATAAAAAATGTGTTATTGCTCCATGCATGATAGGTGTTTTTTGGTTTGGTTTGTTTGTGTTTTACGTCCTTTTAATAGCTATGGCCATTTAAGGACGTGCCAGGTGTTGGTGGTGGAGAAAAGCCAGAGTTCCCAGAGAAAATAATATGTGAAGATCTGAAAATTGTCAATTCTGTATCCGGTTTACAAGAATACGGGTAAAAATCAAAACTGATCGATCGGTGAAGTAATATTCAAGCGTACCATTCAAGTTAAGCAAGTACATGGTCCACACCATGAAATAAGATGGCATGCCTTCATTCAACTTTCACCGTTTTGAACTTTTCTTTTCCTCTTTCTCAAATGACAAAAAAGCAAAATATGTAACAGAGGTGATTTGAACTTTGCTAGTATGTGTACAAACGTACATCATTGATAAAAGTACTCATTAAAATTCAATCTGTAGCTCGGGGAGAGAACAGCAAAAGTGAGAAGTGATAAATCGCCAATAAATATCCGTTGTGAGGCGGAGTAAATCACTACACGCACAGAGGTTTTGTGAACACGATTTAAGGGCTCCGTCAGATTGGTGAGAGTGCGTCACACGTTGGAAGGTTTATCCCCGTCACAGAGTGCTGCCCCTTTGTTGTGTTGGGTGACACAGCGCGTTTCTCAGCTGATAAACAAACTCTACAACTAACGCCTAATATATAAGCCTTGTGCAGCCGTCAACGAACGTGTTTACCCCGTAACTAACGGCCATTTTGAGTATGAAACACTGATGTTAACGAGGCTCCACTACAATTCCTCAGACCGCAGTCTCTATTTCATCTTCACTTAGCACTTCCCACCAATTTTTTAACACCAAATTACCATTATTAAGGTAACAATTACCCCCAGTTGTCCTCCCCAGCTCTCAGCTCTACCAAACTTGAATGTGTTATTCACAAATCAAAGTAAAATTTGAATTAAAAATTTCAATATTAAAGCTTTGGAATTCAAAATGACCACAGCCAGGGAAAAAAATGATAAAATTAGGGAGGTAGGGGGGGGGGGGGGAGGGGTTTATGCAAAAGGAGGGGAAAACTTTGATTTAAGGCACCATTATGCTAATGAAACATCAATGGTACCATTAGGTTTTGTTAGCGGCTCTGAAGTCACACCAATAAGAATGAGAGCATGTCAGGGCTTAACTTCTCGGTATTTTACAGACACTGTTTCTTTGTTCATTTCAAATATATTTATTGCACACCAGTGCACCATTAAACTCCATAAAAGATATGCCCAAAACTATTTCATAATAAAATAAGCATGTCCTCTTTGACTTCAAATCCTTGGCCGTCTCAAACATTTAGCTAACAAAGACTGTGGCAGACATTCGCAAGAGTACATATGACCAGGATTGTTCAAGCAGTTATTGTAATGTCCAATCTCAATGAAAAGTATAAACGGAGAACAATTTTGTTTGCTTGCAATAATCAAGTATTACTCTCATTAACTGTGATATGTAATTTGTTAATTGACCATGCTTTCATCACACAGGTTATCTATCTGTTTCAGACAAGAACATAGAAATCAGTCAATAATCAACTCGTATTTCAAATTCTGTTATCAACTCATCTGATTCGCCCATTTAATTACAGTGGGATATATCAGCAAAAAATAAAATAAAAAAATACACTTGTAAAGATTCAGCGAATTCATCACAAAATTATTCGATACACAAATATTACTTTGAGCCATTTTCTATTGACTCCAGGGGGGAAAAGACATAAAATTCTAATAAAAATGGAAATTGGGTCCTTCCTTTTCTCTGTCAAGGTCATTCAACATCACACGTTATAGTTTTAGATTCCTACGTATTGTGGAGAACATGCATGTTATAATTCATTGATTTCCAGCAAATCAACCAATTAATTTCAACTATAGCTCTCGAATTCAAAGCCTACATGCCCCATTAAATAATCATGACTGCCTCTAAAACAACAAAAGCACTTTGCATGGTGCAGAGGTGTTACTGTTGCCATGGTAACAGTACAATATACAGCATTTATCTATATCACTGACGAAACAAATGTTCCATAAATGAGAATGCGTTAGGTAATAGAATTTCACAAGCCAAGCTCTTACAAATTACAGCTACAAATGGCCTCAAATGTAATCGTCCTCAAACGGATCGGTAGATGATAAAAATCTGCATGCTTTATTTATGGGATATACCATTGTGTTTTACGATTGAACATGGCAGTATGCCTCTTCATTGGCTGATCAAAATTGTCTGCACTTGCGTAAATCATTGACAATGATTTAATAAACATGATTTAAGTGTTTTTCACTTATCCAATCGCACTACAAACAGTAAACCATAGGTAATGTGTGTAACAGGGCTTATCAAGATGTTTGTCTCTGTTTGAAGATATATATTGTTTCTGATTCTGTCTATATATATATATATGTTGAGGTGTGGATCCAGGAATTGGGAGTTGAGGGGGTAGGCAGTGTCGTAAAGGGGTCCTGTTCTAAATATACACTCTTCACACATGGTATTTTGAAAATGCAGATCTTGATACTTTAGAATGATGGAAGTGATGCCTGTGTGATGCCCCCATACCAAAGATGAAATGTCGATAAAAAAGGGGTCGACAAGCATCCCCCACAGGCATTGATCCAAAGTTGGGCAAGGCTAAATCATGGAACCTTAATTGTTGTATGCTTTCCATAAAGTTGTAATAATTGAGGCGTCCGAGACACTATTAATAGATGTAGTGAACTTCAACACCATACGAAAACAAACTTCTGATCAGTACACCAATTGCATGAAAACAAAAAAGGAAACAAAAAGCTGCAAATGTTAGAAGCTGATAGAGGAATGTAACTATTGCCTCTACTCCTGCAAGGGCAACTACAACATTGCGACACCCAACAGTCCGGTGTTCATCAATCAACGACTTCCCAGTCAGTTAATCGTTGGAGACATGGAAATGTTAGTAGACCTTCCAAAGAGTGGACATCTGCATGTATGCATTGAAACTTTAGGGCAGAAGTATATGATTGTCCCACTCTTCTAAATCGTTTTCAAACAAGAGACTGAAACAGCAACAAATGTGATTGGCAACCATGGACACCCACTGTGTGACAAAGAGCGGTGGGAAATCGGTTGTGAGAGGCTGGTAAGGAGCTACAGCATCCTTAAAGTCTCCACACAGAATAGATGTTAATCAAATCTTTGGTAAATGGAACATGTTATAACAGGTCATCAATGGAATACATGCTGACAACACTAGAGGAAAACTATTTTCTACCTTACACATCAGATCTGTATTTAGTTGCACAAAGGCAGAATGTAGGGGTACCCCGGTAATGATAATTCTACTTGAGCTTAGACTAAATATCAGGGAACAAATGTAACAATTATTGAAAGTTTATTCAAAGATTCAAAGCATGCATAATGTTATTAATTTGCTTCAATTTTTTTTCTTAAGTTCTGTCTGAGGACAGAATTAGAGGATTAAAAGTTGGAAATAATCCCCATCGGTGATGAGAACGATGCTAATTCGCCTGTCAAATGTGCATGTCAGACCTGACTCTGCCACCATGTGTCAAGCTTCTACATGACCCAGACATTGGCAGTCAAGCCTCCCGGAGACACAAATCTTCTTGGCTATTCCTTCTCCAGGAAATAACTAATTGATCTTATTTCAACACATTCCAATAAATTGCCAATTTTACATAAATTTATTTCCTAACAAACTGGCTAGTTTTGGGTTTCAGAACAAAAAAAAACCCAAGACAATTTTGAACAGTATGACTCACCCATATTTGTGATTCACTGGTAACTCCTACACAGTAGGGCACAATTTCAGTAATAAAATTTCAAAAATTTGAAATCCTAAACTGCACAGTTCAGACCAATAATTGTTCCAGCTTAACTGTATTCAACACAAATTAGAATACAGTTTAACTGGCGAACAATTAATATAACATCAACTGTCGAAACAGAAATTCTAGCCCAAGTTGTCGGACCACTGGGGCGAGCTGCAGAAGGGAGGAGAGGGAATAGAGAGGGGGGACCCTCCCAGCCATCATGATGTGGATCTTAAACATAAAAACACAACAGCCCTATCACAGTCACCATCCTGTATATTCGTTCTCCATATCAACCATTAGACCCGCAACTAAATCTTGTATGTGATTATGGTAATTCACCATCAGTCAAAAAGATCAACATATTTATGGACAATTATGAACGAAGTGGAAGACGTAACATAAACTCAATAAAGAGTTTTTATCTCTAAAAGCACACCATTGCAGTCGCCTTCTTTCAGCATGGGAAGACACAATTACACGCTACTCTTGTACATAATTTCAATATTGGTGGCAGCGGAAAATTTGATTACGGAATGAGCACATGACAATCTATTTCATAATGTAATACTTTAGATCAAATAGAAGACACCAATTCCCGTAAATTTGGGCCGTAAAATGCAGTTTGGCATATAATCTAGGCCCCATAATGTGCATTTTACAGGAGAGTGCTTCAACCATACCTAAATGGTGTTTCACCATCACATGTCACAGGCAGGCATACTCTACTCGTACCCCTATCCCTGAGAGGAAAAATTAATTACAATTTTATCATGACAAAACAGTGAGATACACAAATGTTGACTTAGAGTACCAGACCAGGAGGTGTTTCATCTCAACCAAACACACCTTCCTACGCCATCAATTAACACAGACAGTGGTGTTGTTTTAGGGGTGTATGCTACCTTGCACATTAATTTCTGTTAATTGTTTCCCCTTTTATGCTTTGAGTAGCATTATTTAATCTCAATAAAGTCAAAAACACTTTATAAGTTATCTATTTACATAATGTTGTTTTTAAGGGCATATGCTACCTTACACATTAATTTCTGTTAATTGTTTCCCCTTTTATGCTTTGAGTAGCATTACGTAATCTCAATAAAAGTACATAATGTTGTTTTTTAGGGCATATGCTACCTTGCACATTAATAAATTTTGTTAGTTAGTTGTCTCCCTTTATTATATTTCTACATTTTTATCAGCATTTCATAATAATAATTATATATATATATACTGGAGTTTTATCAATACAAGATTTCTTCTATTTTTCAAATGTTGTACTGAATAATTAAACTAGTCCAAATTAACACAGATTTTCACATTATATAGATCTAGAGTTTAACTCTTCTGGGAAAGAGATTTATGTCAAGATAAGGAATTAAATATTCTTAGAACTTAAAGTAAATAATCAACAAACTTAAAGGAAATATGCTTCCACATTATGACACCTAACCCCACCCCCTTCGTAAGTCCCCGCCAGAACCAAATGCCCCTGCACCAACCCTTCTTATGGGCAGATTGGTCGAGTGGTTAAACACTTCAGCCTTCCACGCAGGCAGCCAAGGTTTGATCCTCGTCAAAGTCATTGCATGCATGGACTTTTCAGAGAAAGTGTTTTTCTCCTGCCCACACAATTCCCACAACCCAGGTGGAGTATAAAGTGGTTTGGGGTGGATATTGAGGTATCTGTGCTTTAGCATTCAAGTGAGGTGGCACTATAAATGATACCATTGGAAGCACGGTCCCACTTTAAACAGAACACAATACCTCTCCAGCTTACACGCATGCATACACACATAGGGAGATATTAGCCAGGTGGCATAGGACTAGTAGTTAGCGCCTGATAAGGCAGCTACAGTGAATTCCTCAAAAAATTGTATTGATTAACGTATATACTAATTGTATTAATTGTATATCTATGTATCTATGTTAGCTAGATAGGGCACTATATCAATTGTTCTATATTATTATTATTATTCTCAAGTAAAAGGACACTTATATTATCTCTATACCCCTGCAGTGATTTTTAGGGTAAATATGGTGCCAGGTTTCCTCTAAAGGGAATTTAAGGTGTAACTGTACTGACAGCATATTTTTTCTAATTCACCAAATAAAACCTGAAACTGCTGCTGTTTTTCCCCC
>JAUMHH010204397.1:0-13155 GCA_032359455.1 Chlamys rubida
TTGTGTACATGTACAGTTTTTAAAAAGTGTACATGTACATAAATGTCTTATATTGTAGTTGTTTTGTGTCGGCTGCTCTCGGTCATCGTACTTTTGTCATGTTCTACATTTTTTTTGGAACATGCTAGACATGATATTTGAGCGTTTTTTTTCCAATAGCACTGGAGAGTCCTGAATGGAGGAACCACCTACAGGGTGCACTAAACCTATGGTCTCTCTGTTTCGCTTTACAAAATATTTAAAAGTGATAATTCTACACTTCATAAAGTTAGGCTATGCATGTGTAATCATCGAACGGTGATTATACAGGATGATCATTTAATGTAATCAACTGTAATCAATCACTTAATACATCTCTACTATTGGACTGAAGAAAATTAGAAACAGTTACAGTAATGTTTATATATATGTATTTATATATAGTAGATAATAAATAAACAAGTCCTTGCGAAGGTAAATATAGAATAAAAAAACCCATAAATCTGTCAGATCTTCCGCTAGGCCTTTCTGCCTTCTAGGGCATCTTCAGGCGGATTGATGTGGAGGTTATATATATATATATAATGTTATTTATTAATATACTAATATCAATACACGAACGTTTAATCAACAATCGTTTAAATAGGTGAGATATATATATTTGTTACTTTTTTTGCGAATAAAAACCATATCAAATATTTGACTTGAAGGTCCAATGCGAAAATAAACATTCTCTAAACTGATTTGCAGTATGCGGATTGAACATGGATATTCGGTTCTGTTCAGATAATTAATCACACAAAATGTGCGTGTTTTCATTGGGTACCTTCCTCGAATTTGTTTTGGGTCACGCCCTCTTGCGTTCTCCGCAACACGGACTATTTTATAACGAAATTGAAGGATTCGTACGCACCACCTTGCAGCTGATGCAAGCAGAATAGTTTCATACGTTGATGGTCCTGAAGTGAATCTCTCGGCAGCTTCACGGTAAAATTGACCGACTTTGATATCGGGTATCGCTCGCTCCTCTGTAATCGTCAAATTACAGATATCACCCTAGCGATTGGTCACATGTTAAGTCCTGAAGCAAATCAAAGGGCTTACCGCGTGCCTTCGATTTTTAACGATATAATCAAGGAGTGCAGAGAACGTTAATGAGCGTAACTCCTGCAATTTTCAGGATTATCGGGTGTATGATGAGTTGTTCTAGAATATTAAGGATGAGAAAAACAATAAAGGATATCCAGCAAGGAATGATGCAAATACATATAGAGAAAAATACAGCAATATTTATTCCAGCATATAAAACAAAGGTAAACGAAATAGATTGATCATTTTGTAGGTATATAATTAATTTTTGAAAAATTATGTCATCTAAAAAACTTTAATAACGTTTTGTTTTAATAAGTCATTTATCATTCCATGTTTATATCAAAAACGGGAATTAAAGTTAAAATCCCCCAATTTAAAAAAAAATGTAGCATTTCAAAGATACAACGTTAAAAAATAGTGATAAAATATTTTTGTTCAAATAAATATTCTTATTTTAGTGATAATAATATTAAGCTTTAAAACCTTTAAACATGCTTAGCTTTTGTGATATTTTTATCTGGGGAAAATGCACAATTAAAATAAAATAGTGTTAATTGGTATCACATATATATTATATAATCTTTAATTTACACTCATAATGCGATCCGTAAAATGTTTTAAAATTAAAATATAAAATTTAAATCACATGTAAACGTAGGTATAAAAACTCAAAGCACTGAATAAGCAAACATGTAAAAACCGTACACTAATACTCTACAGATGACTAATTAACGGGACACCCTTTAAATAAAAAAACCAGATACTGCCATGTTTGGGACTAATGGTCAACCCTTGATCACTTTTCTGGAGTTTCCTGGAATATATATTCTTTTCACAACAACTTTTCAAGCCAACGTTCGGCGAAAAACTTCTTCTCAAGAGCAGATTAACAAGAGGTGAAAAATGTCAACTGTTCTCACAATGTCACTTCACAAAGTATTATGCAGGATATTCTGTTAACAATGTACATATAACCAAACACGTCTTATTCCAGGAAATAGGTTGCACTCATCAGTTGCCTTGACATTAAACACGTCTGTAATAGTACGTCACTTTCCATTAGAGTGAGCTTACTAACGCATTGTGGACATAAAGTGGTTATGTCTCATGCTATCAGGTTTATAACGAGTCAATGGACCTATCGTTACAGAAGAACCCCCTTAACTTGGAACCTCGGGTTTCCGAAAACAGTTCTATATTTCTGAATGAATGAGATGTAAAATGTCAATATTGATATAGATCTAAGCTATCTCTATCTCTCTTTACAACAGAATCTTTTGGAGACACATATGAAGTGCGCGTTCCTCAGATAAGATAAATGATGCGATATTCCGTCACGTGACTCGCTTATTGTAATGTAATAACGGAATATAAGCGCACGGAAAAAGCGAATTCCTAGCAAAAGATTCCTGAATTAATGAGGTTCCTCTGTATTTAAATCAACATTCACAATGAAATGAAATTAAAACTCATCCTCATTTTCGCATATTTCCTCACATACGGTAGTCACACAGATAAAGATAATTGGGACTTTAATTAGTTTAAAGTATAATAAGTGTCTCGCTCTAGGAAATGCAGAGATGGTGTAAAAATATATAAGATAAAGCCTTTCCTGATATTTACAATGCAATCCATTCAGTGACGTCATACAACCACGTGGATGCTGTCATGGAATCCCTCTAGACGTTTTCCTGAAAAATAAAAAGGGCATAATAAATAATTTTATAATTTTTGTTTTATTAAAATTGATAATTAAAATTGATATATTTTTTTTAAATTTGTGACATAATAATACAAGAAATTTATTCTCGTACGCATTTCCTTGAGATATTGTGAATTTCTATCCTTGAAATTCAACATGATATATATATATATATAGCTAAAGTTATACTTATTTATATCTTGTTGATATATATTTCAGTCCTTACATTTTGCCTTCTGTGAGGATATCATTTTCTAGCAGACAACGGACGGTAGCATGTACGAAGTAGTGGGACATTTCAAATGTGCTTTTGAAAAATATTGTTATGTTATTCTGGAGGACCAAGAAATTATGAGATGTATTACGATGACTTTAATCATTTAAGACAATATATATGCCACAAGAATTGGTTACATCATCAAAATATACATAATATTTGGTGACATCATCATAATGGGCACATGATTTGGTTACATCATCAACACATGCACATTATTTGGTGACATCATCATTATTTTCACATGAATTGTCGACATCATCATTTTATACACATGTTTTGTTGACATCAACATTATACACACATGATTTGGTGACATCATCATTATATACACAAGATTAGATGACATCATCATTATAAACACATGATTTGGTGACGTAATCATTATGTACACTGTTCAACCACTTAAATACAAATTGAAATCATTTACTATGGGGGATTTAACAGATCTTTTATTTTTGTTCCGCATTTGTAACAACAAATACGAAACTTTGAATACGAAAGATTAAAAATGCTTTCGAAATTCAACATGACGACCGTCGATATTTCGAACATTCCAACACTCAAAGTTGATTTATTGTTCCATTTCAGCATAATATGCATACATTTTTATTATCAAAGATCCTTTTTTCGAAGTGTTTTCTTCATTTTCCCCAACATATTCAACATATAATAATAAGAATTTTGGCTCCAAATCCAAGAATCCAAAATGTTATTTCAGTTTTGAGAAACCAGTAAAGACTAGACGTATTGAGTTAAACCAATAATTCGTTAACATTTCACCAATTATTCATTTCACAATCTGCTGAAAAGTTCAAGCGACACATATAGCAGACATTTGCCCTAAATATCATCATCTATATATAAACATTGAAAGTCATCTATTTTTGTTTTGAACGTAGAGATGACATATCAACAACGTAAATAAAATTTTATCTAATTATTAATCAATGGGGAAAATACCTTAGTAAGGCCAATACATATATGACAATAGTCGAACCCGGTTATACTTTGCCGCGGGAATTCAATTTAGTTCAATTTCAATATGTTTTCAATTAAATCATGGCGTAAAGGGTTTGTCATATTGTTAACAGAAAGTAGTAAGAGTGGAACGTGGTATTTTGTCTTGAGCTACACCATTTCAGTAAGTCGTATCAATAAAATACACGTTAGTTTAACAGCGTGGTGATTACTACGAATTGAATTACACCTGTAGCTGGTATCTTTTCTTTCAAGTGCCCAGTTATGTTTCAGGAATTGAGCTCTGCTTCGGTAAGAATCCGATATTTGGTAACAGACATTCAGCCTTTTATAAGAGTTGTATTTCCGATAACAAGGCGGTCTGTATATCTGCATTATGCCAGTGCTCGTAAGTTAACTGAGTCAAAATGCTTGTTTCGATATTTCACCGTGTTTGTTTTACTAACACTCGAATTTTATTACAATAATATTACGAATAAGTTCAGCAAAATGTATAATAATTATAATAATAATAATAATTCGAGGTTCTTATATATACCGCTTTATCACAACCTAGTTTGTAGGTCGTCTCAAAGTGGTTCACAAATTATCATCCGTGTTTGTACGGCCTTTGCAACCAGCCAATATCTTGCTCAACTCTCTGGGGAGCATACAGCGGGTGCTGCCATTTCGGCGCTCACAGCTAGCACTCAACAATTCCAGCACTGCCCACCAAACGTACTCATTTATAGTTGAGTAGAATGGAACAAGCGGAGTAAAGTATCTTGCTCAAAGATACAACACAGTGCCTTGCCGTGACTCGAACCCGCAACCATTCGGTCACGAGCCCGGCATCCTACCACTAGACTACCGTGTCTCCTAATGTACGTTGTATTTATAATTTATATATACTTTTTATTTAATGTTGCACTTTTCTTATTAATGTCTGATTTGTTTGAATTGAATTATGTTATTTCTGCCATGATTTAGTTACTTGCGATTGTCATAATCAAATATACTAATACTACGAAATCGTTTACTTTTTTTTCAAGAAATAAATAGGACATATTGATATATGTTGAAATATTTCTTTGCCCATGCGTTTTAGGCTGGTTTTAAAATATCTTCGTAACTGTCCATTCCTTGAAAATAACGGGTATTGTTCTGATCGGGGTCCCGGGTCCATGTTTGTTAAAGACGAGTCACACCAACCACAGTGTTGTCAGTTAACGAAATTATCGTCTTTCCATTAATTACAACATTTCCTTCTTACATTTGAAATCTTCAGACTTTAAAAATGCATTGCGCCCAACCAGTCTTGTTCTGGTGTCATCTCTGTTCATTTAGTATCAAAACTCTGTGGTATTTTTTCTGTTTTTGCTTTCAGGTCAGATAAGTTATAAAAAAAATCTTACACACAAGCGCTTTGTTTGACTGAACAGTTTTTAAAGAGAAATACAGACTTGTACATTAGATATGTTTTGTGTACTACAACGATATTGTAATAAGTTACCACACAGTTTTATATATCTTTGTTTGCTTTACCAAAATGCTTACTGTGTTACTTCTATGTACACGTGCCTAATTATGTTTCTTTACTATTTTAATAACTCACAAAAGTACTGTAAAATAAATATTTGCCTTTCTTTGCGTAAAACAGTTTGCATGTCTTATACAGGAGCAGAAATCCATGCCTTGCTATTTTTTCCGCCTGCTCGATATATAGTTTGCTTCTATTTTGCACTTTTACTACCACGTTTTCCTTTTAGCAATCCTGTTGAGAATGCATTTATCAAAGCATGTCACGTGTGCTTAAAAAGCTGGTACACCTTGTGTTGTTGTAAACGATACAAAATTGGTAACACTTTTCAGCAAGAAATCAATGTGCATTTCCGTATTTGAACCTACATTTACCGAATGAGGGGAAAAGACAGCTCACACGCTCACGCGCTATTATTCTGAAAACGTCACCATCGCGTCATCACTATATGCAGTGTTACCAGGGTAGCGTCATCACTTTTGTCACACATTGTATGCGCTCGTGATGATGACACAGTGCATTTGGGTCACTGTTACAACTTTCAACTTTATTAACGGTAGGAATGTGTGGGAGAAAAATAATCAATCATTTATTGTGTGATGAAGTCGCTTATGTGTGACTCGGAAAAAAAACTCCTGACAAAAAATCTTACCCTCGGTTTGAAATTGCTCTGTGTGACTCGGAAAAAGCCTCCTGCCTAATTTAAAAAATCTTACCCTCGGTTTGAAATTGCTCTGTCCCAAAACGTCACCCTTAAGCAACTCAATCAAACTACAATCTACACAAATCAATCTTCTATTGGAATATTTATATTTACAGTTCTTAATTCTTTTCTAAAACTTATATATTTACCGTGCTTCTTTTACCAACATACTACAGTTTGACCATGTGTTACCTTACTGTACTGACATGCCATTACGAATTTATCACACCAAATCAAATACAGGTGGCGTTGCTATGACGCAGTACTTTATCCTACCCTTCTACCCACTCTATTGATCCTATTCCCAACAGGATGAATAAACTATATCGGTATTTAACCGTATACCACTTACTGTGACGTCACAGATCGATATATATATATATATATATATATATATATACGTAAACTGCGCCGTCGATTAAGAGTCACCATGCATAAATAATAGACTAAACTGGCATTCGTTCCATATAGAAGTAACTGATATTGTAAAGCCAAAGAGGTTTCTTAGTTTTGTTATGAAACAGAAAAGCGGTAATATTCCCAGTTTGATATGAAATAGTTGTGACACGCCATTTAAGTGTACTGTACGTTGACTATCAACCAATGTGCCAGTGACTTCGAACGGGGTGACACCATGCTTAGTCCATCCATTAGCGTTACTGAGGAATCTAGCGAATTCCCTACACATTTCTTGCATTATATTCTCGCTATAATAACAGATATACTTCAACTATGATTATTGTTGAAAGATAGAAACAAAATTAGGTAAATTTAGAATATCTCCAATCTAATTTACACATTAGCTAGCGAGACGAAAATGGGTCCCAATTGAATTATATCCCAAATGATGTTTGAGAGCAAAGGCTGGAGAAGGCGAAGCTGTTAGGTATGTGAAGAGGGTAAATTTATGGTCGGATGGTCGCCTGGGGAAATATTGGTCACTTTGCTAGCAAATGTAGTAATATGAATGTATTATTCAAAATCAAGCTCTAGCTACCTAGGGGAATCTGTAACTACGTCATAATCAATAGTCCATGCGTTTATGACGTTGCTGTGTTCATAGAGTTAATAGATTTACAGTATATTTTGAAATAGTATCAATTTCTCAATTAATCGTTGATAAATTAGTTTAAATCGGCATGGATTTCAAGCGATGCTCTTGCTACCCATTCTGAAATATGTAGCACTGATGTGGACAAAACTGATACATGTAAGAATGTTTTCTTTGTATGTCTTTCAGTACCGACTCAGTTAATTTTAAAACACTTAGAAGGCACTCCTTTCCTACGTTTTTCTAGAGATTATTTCGATTTTATTAAAAGTGTATCTGGAGTTCTGTAAAAGAAAAAGATTGAATATATATCATTTTCACGTTATGAGTAAAAATGAAATTTTGAAAAAAACTTTGATGTTGGTTGTTTTTTTCATATGAAATTGGATGAAGCTTAATACATAATAAGGAAAAGTTCATATCTATACTTGTCCTTGAGTTGTATATATATTTTGTGATATTGATATAGGCCTTTTTAAGTAATAACGATAGTATGATCCAATATGGGCACTGGATCCCAACAAACAAACAAAAGCTCGTTGGAAACTATTTTTTGAAACTGTGTGTTTTTCCAAAATTGTAAATATTGTGTATTATGTGTCGACTTCGTGTGGGAAAAGCCTTTGACTGAATGGGCTATGAAAGTCTATTCCATCAGTCCTACTCTTGATATATAAATTCATCATTTTATTTTACGCAGCTGCCCCTCTGTATGATGCAATGTTAATCATTATTGGCTTATTATCTATTACCAAATGTTAGAGGTGCAATCACACGAGCGTGTGTTACATTAATCTACCTTATAGTTATTACTATAAAGGAAATATAAAAAAAAAAATTAAAAAAAAATTAAAAAAAATCCATATTAACGCGTAAAAGAGCTGTTTTCCGCGTGTTCAGCTTCTTTTCCAGCTTTTTTCATTTACTAGAGAAAAAACCAATAATGACATTACCACTGCACCAATTAAAATACACGTAAAGCGTGATGTAACCGAACCGCTCTTCCATTACATCCTAAATGACAACATATTTCTAACGAACAGTTTCTGACACGATTTAAGACTATTTTTGCTAACAAACTAAATACATAAACATGTAATATGTATTGTTAATTGATACAAATAGAGGAAATTTTACGGTTTCCCTTGCATACCATATATATCTCATGAGTATGGCAGAATACCGTCATTTATTAGGAGTGCGGAGCTCGAGATGAATTAAGCTGTTTAAAGGACTTGTTTGGCACTCTTTTGAAAGGGAGTCAATGTTACACAGTAACACGGCAGATATCTTAGATAAAACAAACATTTGTCTGACGATGGATTCCCGTAGGTGATACAAAATATTTACACCAATGATCGTCCTGCCGAAGAGAGCGATACTGGTACTCTTGCGTACAGATCGTGATATTACATAATTGTTTTGTGTACTATGCCGCTAATGTTTTTATTCTGAGCGTTGTTATATAAAGTAATCGACGTCAGTTCAAAGTGCAAACATTCTTGTGAAAAACTTTGTGATTAATCTCATTCCGCTATGGTTGCTATGACCGGCATTGTCGTAATTGTGACGTCACGATGAAAGCAGTTGAATGACATCACATTTAGGCAACAGCTGACTATACTTTTATATCGAACTGCTTACAACTTATATTAACTCTATAAATGGCAATACGTGTCTTAAGAAGAAGACTTACAGAAGGACATATGTTTTAAAGTAATGCTTTTAACATACCGTTGTATTCATCCCACTTTAGGATGTCGTCGTCGGTTACTATGCACACAAGACGACATTTGCGATGATATTGCACTGCATTTTTTGTCAATTTGGAAGTTGTCCATTTGTTCTCTGGACTCCTCTGGTAGGAGCATATCCTCATTGTCATCTGTTGCGAGATCATCTGACGTCATCGGTTCACGTGACATCCTATCTGCGGCATTCACGAGTTGTATATCATATGGTGGCAGAAACGTTTCCTCAGTTCTAAATGCGTACAGTTGTGGCATTATCAGCTTCAACAAATTGCAGTTTGTGCACCATTCAGCAGCATTTGATGCATCCAAGGGGAATTTCGATACATCTTCATCTTCATCGTCGTCATCACGGATTTGACGTAATGAGTTCGATGTCGTCACGAGGATTGGATGTTGGTCACTATTTGACCGGATCTACAGTTAAAGATGTCGTCCAAATATTCTGTTTAGGGATGCAAAGTCATGCCTGTTGGAATTCTAGATCGATGCAGATTCCAATATTTAAGCCATATGAACAGCTCGCATCCAACTGTTTTGCTTGTTGATGAGAAATCATGCTTTTTGAAATTCGAAAGTCATAGAGATTTCAACACTCAAACCGTACGAATAGCTATCATCCAAATTGTTTGCTTGCGCAGAAGGAGTCATGCTTTTTTTTAATTCAAGAGCAAAGCATGTTCCAATATTCAAGCCACACAGTGATAGTCAAAATTGTCTTCGAAACATTTCGTTTGTTGATGTGAAATCATGCCATTTCGAATTCTAGAGAAATGCATATTCCAGAAGTCACACCACACAGACGATGAGAAATTATTTTCTTACAATGAAAGAAAAAAAAGGAGAATAAGTCATCAATTTGAGATGTTATAGTGTAGTCTTGTCCATGCTGTTTAAACGTAATTAAGTACAAACCCTTAACTGGATAGACTTTTCAGAAACACAGGAAAATGAAACGGTAGTGCTGAGTTGAAGTGTCGTTTTGAGTAGCTGCATAGTCATCATCACATCAAAGAAAAAATAAGAAAACGAACAATCTGAGTGATCCAAAGCCGCATGTTTTGGCAGTAATTGGAAATATAGCAAATTAACAACACGTAGAATTGTAAAAGAGGTAAATGAGAGTTTTCATAAAAGAAATAACATATATATAATCTTATTTGTAATACATAAGCAAAACATCTCTAAATATCGGTGTATCCATTGATATTTAGCAAGGAATTATGGAACTGATCTATGGTCTTAACAAATCGAATGATAGCCTAACACAAGCTTTACTAGACTATAGAGAAATGACGAAAGTTCCAACGGCGTTTATTTTTTATAACCCAGACGTCCTTATATCACCAAAGTTGACAATAGGACTTTAAGCCCTATAAACCCAGCCCAAACAAAATATCGTAACTCAGAACGCATATGCCACACAATACAGGGAATTTGTCGTTGATGATAGCGCTCTGAGACTGCGATAACCTCATCGTGCAGACATGTACACATTCGGTGTAAATAGTATCATATTCAAAACAGCAATAGTAAAATTTGAAGATGAAAATATGATCAACTGTTTTGAAAAACCAAACATATCTGAAGGCAGGTTCAACCATATTCGTTATCATAACTGCGGTCTATAGTAATACAGTGTACAGTTGCTGTAGGTAGTTAGATTTCCCTTACAGGCAATTGTGACGTTAATGCTAGTGCAAAGAAACCGTTGTTAGATTCAATCCAGCGGAGGAAAAAATATATAATTAGTACATTTACAACAAGTGAAATGCACACGAAGGTATTTGTAATGAGCTACATATCAATCGATGGCACTACACAGGTGTAATTGTCATTAAGGAACAAAAAATGAATAAGTAAATCGCCATAATAAGACGGTAATTAGAAAATGGAAATTCTCGCTTGTGTAACGGTTCGCGGTGTGACTTTTTAAGCTGATGTTGGCGTGGACATTTTTGCCCCGGCAATGGTTTTTTAAAATCTTTATGTTCAATATATATTACCTATATAATCTACAAATACTTACGTGTGAATGTTTTCGCGCTCATTTTACTAACGCGAAAAGTCCTTCCATATAGCAAAAATTTCCATTTTACAGTATACAGAATTGCCTCAAGAGAAACGCAAATGCCACTGGACAAAACAAAAGTTACTTTCAATAATTTGCACTTAACTGAGAGAACGGGGTCGTCTAACATATTCAAACGGTAGGTCAATGCAACGGGAATAGGAAGGTTCATGACGATACGTTAATACCGTTGAAATGAAGAGCTTGTTGATAGCAGCTCCTGACAAGTGCAAGGCGCTAAAGGCCTAAAGGGGCTCAAAAGCCGCATATGTATGTAACTCACATTATTTCATTTTAAAGACTAGATAAGAAGTATTTTAATAAAAAAAATCGAACGTCACAAATTAAATTTTGGTTGAAAACAGCGTATAAGGAGATGTGATATCTCAATAAAGTATATTGATAAATACCACTACTTCACCACAGCACACGAAAAGGTACAAACTTACCCAGGAGAGAATGGGAACACTGTGCTGATAAATTCGCGGTATTATATTTCTCTACAAATCACTAAAAATGTCTGTTCCTTGAAAATACCCTGGTGTACAGTATGAAGGGCTTCATATGAAACATAAACAGGATTTCAAGAAAATACATATTCAATAGATGGTCTCATATGATGAATATTAGTATGGTAAGATATAATATAAGATGTGATACGTCTGAATGAATGATATTATTATGTCCAAATTGAATATATGATATAAAATATCTTAAATAATACTTCTAACTATGACCTAACATATTGTTAGTTGTGAAAGATCTATATACTTCAAAGATAGGTAGGTATATATGCATCTGACCATTTACGATCACTAGCCCTTCACCACTGAGTCGCGGGTTTGAGGCCTACGTAGGGCAGTCGCCAGATAATATCCGCAGGTCGGTGGTTTTTCTCCGATCACTCCGGTTTTCCTCCACCACCACAAACTGACCCGTCCTTAAATGACCATATCTGTTAATAGCTCGTAAGGTACAGACAACCAAATCAACTAAAGATAGGCATTGCATGGGATGGAATGCGGATTTAGTAGAGTCCGCAGAATAATATGTAATTTCAATTATCTAGATTCATATCTTTAGCCTATATGGAGAGATATTGCTGATTCAGGTTCTTGCCAGCATATGTACTGTATACATTATCTTAACATACCAATATATAAGTACATAATGTGCAATAAAGACTAAAAAGTTCAATTTAATACAAACCCCTACCATTACAAGAAAACATGCTTCCAATGATTGAAAGTTCAAAAATTCATCATGACATGGCTTAAGGGACGAAACGTTTTAGGTGTGACTGAAGATTAAGATTTATGGTCCTATCACAGCTACTAATGTACATCTAAAAACAGCCCTGGGGAAAAACGTTTTGTAGTCTTCACAAGTGTAAACGTACATCCACAATTATTACAGGCGACGTAGTATCAGCTTTTAAGTTCAAAATTGTCTGCGTGTTCACACAATTTTATATTCTGTTTTACTTTTTATTAAAAGGACCCACTTAATACAATGTGTGGTAAATTGTGTCATTTTGTAAACATGAATTACAGAATATTTTATTAATGTATGACGAGTATGCTAAGTAATGTGGGCATCTAATTTATTTTTATTATTGTATCTATAATCAGCAATCCAGCATTTTGCTAATGTCGGAACATGGAACACGCACAGCCAGACGAAATTTATGAATGATATATGAATCAATAACACATTCAAATACATCCTTGTGCTGATCTAAACAAGATAAAATGAGCCCATGACAAAGGGATGCAATGCTGCGTATCTAATAGACGGCAGTGTATGTCTGTACGCATACCTGTATTAGTAATGTTCATTAGCCCACATAACATCAATGACAGACCTGTGCAATACACAACACGTGATATCATAACAGCTGTTATTGTTTGAATGGAACTATGTTAGGGTTTTCATTAAGTACAGGCAGCAATTTTGTTTGAACACCCAAACTTGAAAGTAAGTTATCAATTTATAAATATAATTGTTATATTGAGTAAATGTATACGCT